>JAKJMR010014287.1:0-36549 GCA_024449315.1 Daboia siamensis | reverse complement strand
CCAGGCCTGCTTGCACTGAAGGGCACAAGGAGACTTTGAAACTGACAGCACATTTTCTCCTCCACACAAATCTGGAGACATTCCCAGGCCACCAAGGCCCAGGGCTGTGGTGTTCACAGAGCCAAGGGTGGCACCTACTCTGGAACAGTTGAGGCGCAAAGGAGCATCTGGGTATGCCCCAGCATGACTCCTGCTGAAAGAAACTTGGCAGTAGTGTCCCTGAGGGGCAGGCAGGGTGGCAAAAACAGTTTTTAGTGCTCAGCTCTACTATACCACCCAGACCCAGCCTGTAAAATATCCGGCTGCAGCTTCTCCTCCAATTGGTCCCGCTTTCCCTGCACAGATCAAATGGGAGATCCGCTCCAGGTTTTCCAGCCCGCCCACCCGCCCAGTTCCTGAGTCCAAGGCATCCTTAGAGCTAAGGAGCTGCCCTGGCTACTGCGTTCCTACCTGCCTTTCAAGTTGGGATAGACTGCAGCTGTTCTTCAACTTTAGAAGGAAAGACACCCAGACCCCAGCCTGTAAAAAATCATACTCTGCCTCCGGCTGGAGCTTCTCCAGTCCTTTCGCTGCGGCCTTAAAACATTCCTTTTCCATCAGGCTGACCTGGACTGACAGGGATTTTTAAAATGTTTTTAACTTATTGGGGCTGCTAGTTTAATTCTTTTTTTTTTTTAAACTTTTGTATTATTGTATTTTTATTGTTGTTAGCCGCCCTGAGTACTTCGGGAGATAGGGCGGCATATAAGTCCCAAAAATAAATAAATAAATAATAAATTGGTCCCGCTTTCCCTGCGCAGACCAAATGGGAGATCCGCTCCAGGTTTTCCAGCCAGCCTGACCATTTCCCGAGTCAAATGCATCCTTAGAGCTAAGGAGCTGCTCTGGCTACTGCGTTCCCCGCCTGCCTTTCAAGTTGGGATAGACTGCTCTTCAACTTTAGAAGGAAAGACACCCAGACCCCAGCCTGTAAAAAATCACACTCTACCTCCGGCTGGAGCTTCTCCTCCAGTTGGTCCTGCTTTCCCTGTGCAGACCAAATGGGAGATCCGTTCCAGCTTTTCCAGCCAGCCCGGCAGAGGAGCCATCTGCGGCTCTTTCTCTGGCTGCCTCAAGTCTGTCTTCCTGCCTGGGCACTTCTCCCCCTCACCGGCTGGGTGTTGCTCCCTTCCCCCCCATCCTACCTCACTCCCTCCTACCTACCTGGAGACTAACAGCTGCAAATGGTGCTGGGCTCCACCAGCCCACGTGCACTTGCCTCCTACTGAGCAAGTGCTCAGCCGGGCCGGCACCAAGGTGGTGGGGGCCGGACCTTTGTAATTTCCAGGAGAGTTGTGCGGGCCGGATTCAATCATGTGGCGGGCCGTTTGTGGCCCGCGGGCCTTGTGTTTGACATGTCTGATCTACATACAAACACCCGCGAAAACCTCAGAAAACACATCAATATAATTTTTTTTTCTATCCAATCATTCTGGTTGCCTTATCATAGATCCTGTTACGGTCTTTATTTTAATTTGTTTCTCCCACCAAATTCTAGATATTCTTACTGGTTAAGATTTTCTCAAAAATTAATTACATTTAAGAATTTAACTCTATTTTTCCATATGAACCATCTCACACTTTTACAATTCTTAAGGAATAGATAAAACAGTAGTAAAAAAGAAAGAAAAGCAAGAGTAAAGAAGCATAAAAAATTATATACTACTTAAAATATATATCCCTCCTCAGCTATGTATTTATTTCCTAAATTTCTTATTCTTTTTAACCATAATTAAAAATATGTTTAATCTTTAAACATTCCATTTAATCCATCTAGTCATCTAGTCCTTCAAGTCTTATTCAAAACATTTTTATCCATTATAATTTTCTTAAATTCAATCACATTTAAATATCTAAAACATTTCCTTTATCTAAGTCATTCAACTTTTTTATATTACTCATATCAAGAAAGAGAACAAAAAAGGGGAAAAGTATACTATATTATATTTAGAGAATTCATCCATCTTAGATTGACATATTTATTCCAAAACTTTTCTATTTCTTTAACCATATTCAAACAAATGTTTGTTTTTTAAGTATTCTCTCTGGTAAGTCCCATCATCTATTTTCTTAGTTTGCACTTTAGTCTTTTTCTTTTGCCCAGTGTCTTTCTTAATCAATGTATTTTGCTGAATCAAAAAGTTTTTTTGCATGTTCGTAAATATTGCTGTAGATATAAAAAGTAAATCAGGAGAAGTGTCTTTGTATGGGACTTCTGCTTTTCCATTTTTCTTGAAAATCTTTTTATTTCTCTCTGCTTCTCTTATCATTTCCTTTCTTTCTGATGTTCCTGACAGTCCATTTTATCCCATCTGTTTTCTTGTCCTCAGATTTATTTTGTAGTCTTAAGGGATAAGTTGTTTTTTCCAATTCTTGTGAATTTTTCCCCACTAGGATTAAATCTTGTTTCCTTGTTTTGTTAAGTTCCATCTTTAAGTCTGTATTCTCAATTCTATATACATTTATCTGTTTTATCTGCTCCTTCTCTATTATTGTTTTCTGGGAATTTTGTTGTCGCTAACTTGGAAATAGTTTGATTCATATTTTCAAATATAAATCCATATTTGTTTTGGATTTCTTTGTGGTTTAAAGTCATTGTTGTTTGAATTAGTTGCAGTATACTATATATCTCCTCCTGTGAAGTATTTATGTTTTCTTGATATGTTCTTTCTACATGTCTCTGATCCATGATAGCCAAGAATTTGAGTTGTCCTCTTCCTTTCTTTTCTCTGCAAATAGATTTAGAGTCCCAATTAGATAGATATTTGTAATCCAAATAATTAAAAAAAGATTTTTCCCTGAAATTTATAATTCTGTCTACAGTCCAGATTATTGTTTTCTTTTGTTGTCACAGCTGTTCTTTGTTGTTAAAGCTTTGAAGGTCACAGACACAATTAGCTTTTCCCAGATTTTGCCAAGTCTTATATTAAAGTCATAGTTGACATAGTCCATCTGCCACTAGGTGTCAGCAACTATTTGTTTTTCAATTTCCAAAATGAACAATTATCTTTAAAATCAGAGTCTTAACCGTTCGAACAATTTTATATTTATCCAGAATTAAGTTTTAAGTTTCAGGTTTTATATTAATTTCACTTCCATATATTTTGATCCTCCATAAAAAGATCAATTTGCTGCTTCCGTTAGTATAAGAGTGGGGCAGAAATCCCCCTCCTTCCCTTTCAGAGGTATTTTGCTTCTTGGGGGATCTTTTCCAGGAAACTAAATGTAAAATAGAAAAGAGATCAAATTCCTCACCCAGTTTCAAGCATGCTGTTCAAAGTTGTGCTGGATAGTGCTTTTGGATTTCAGTTGCTAGTACCTTGGGCTGGTCGATACGGCCAGTCTTTCTCCTGTCGGGTTAGAATGCTTTCCCCAAGTCGAATGGAATGGCTGCTGCTGTTTCAGAATCCCTGGAGCACCCTTCTTTCTTCGTCGCCTCTCCGGGGTGACTTAGACCCTGGCAGGGTGAAATTAGCTGCAGGGGGACGAAGAATCTGCAAGCCCACGACCAGTCACTACTGCACAAAATCGGAAGTCTTCACATCAACCCACTCTTGCACAACAGCCCTTTGGATTGGTTATTATATCCTTATTTTTCTCCTTTGCGATTGAAACATGCTGGTGATGACCTATAAAGCCCTAAATGGCTTGGGTCCGGGATATCTGAGGGAACATCTGCTGCCAGCATGAAGCTCCCTTCGTCCAGTGCGCTCCCACAGGGAGGGTCTTCTCAGGGTGCCGCCGGTGAGAGATTGCCAGCGGATGACACCCAGGGGGAGGGCCTTCTCTGTGGGTGCGCCTGCCCTTTGGAACCAGCTGCTGGTGGAGTTGAGGACTGCCCCCGACCTCTGTTCATTTCGTCGGGACCTGAAGACCTGGCTCTTCGAGCTCTCTGGCTCAGGCTGAGAATTTTTAATTTTAATTTAGTTTTAATCTTAATTTTAACTGGGGTTTTTCATTTATCAATGCAGGGTTTAATATAATTTTTTAAATCTGTTTTTAACCTTTATATCTGTGTTTTTTAATTACCCTGTAAACCGCCCTGAGTCTTCGGGAAAGGGCGGTATATAAATATAAATAAATAAATAAATAAATAAATAAATAAATAAATAAATAACCATTGCATGAAGTGGTTGGTTTCCAGATCCGTTAACATCTTGATAGCTTTTGTTTAACCTTAAACCAACATCTTAAAGTGGATATTCAAAACAGGACACAATACCTCAAGTGATCTAGCCAGCAGAGACTGCAATGGAATGATTATGTCCTGTGATCTGGATGCTTCTATTAATTCAGCTGAAGATTGCATTTGCCCTTTAGATGGTGTTTCACATTAGGTTCAGTTGATGACACAGTAGTGTACCTAATCCCCCCCCCCCTCATTATTCCTGTACCTTTCTATTTGAATTCTCCTACTCTAATGCAAGGCTGTGTACTTGTCATTGCCCAATATCATTCTGCTGGCATTCTCTCTCACACAAACCTGTCAAGGTTAGTTTGAAGTAGGAATTTCATCCTATAAAGCAGTGTTTCTCAACCTTGATGTCTTTAAGATGTCTGGACTTCAACTCCCAGAAATCTGGGAGTTGAAGTACAGTTATCTTAAAGTAGGTAAGGTTGGGAAACATTGCTACAAAGTATTAACCATTGCCTTTTTAAGTACATCCTGTAGGTTGAATAGCACTAGCCAAAGATGAAGACTTGGGAATCCCAGTAAATCCTTATATTCAAGATGATGCAGCACCATTTACATATTCAGCATTTACACAGACATCTCAATCCAATTGTCATGAGGAACAAGGAATTCAGACCTAATTTACTGCAAGCTGAATACAAATTACTGTAAATTACTTCCCATGGCATAATAGTAAGAAACTATTGCCTAAATGACAACGTACCATGTAAAAGAGGCACCCAAAATACTTCTTCCATCAGTAGTAAAATAAAAAAGCATGTGAAAATTCATAGCTCAAAAATATTTTTGAAAAAATTTGATAAGTGAATTATGTAATTTAGTAATGGGAGGAATCCTGGTTCCAGTACTGATTAATCTTAAATACATTTGTAAAATAGTGATTTCCATAAGAAATTTTGCTTCTGCTTAATGAAAGCTAGTAGTTATGGTACGTATTCATTACCTTTCATTTTCAATACTTCCTTTAAAACAGAAAAGGATTATTTATAATAATAAAGTTGGAAGGGACCTTGGAGGTCATCTAGTCCAACCCCCCGCTCAGGCAGGAAACCCTATACCATTTCAGACAAATGGCTGGCCAGTCTCTTCTTAAAAACTTCCAGTGTTGGAGCATTCACCACTTCTGGAGGCAGGTTGTTCCACTGGTTAATTGTTCTGTCAGGAAGTTTCTTCTCAGTTCTAGGTTGCTTCTCTCCTTGACTAGTTTCCATCCGTTGCTTCTTGTCCTGCTTTCAGGTGCTTTGGAGAAAAGCTTGACTCCCTCTTCTTTGTGGCAACCCCTGAGATATTGGAAAACTCTATCATGTCACCCCTCGCCCTTCTCTTCGTTAAACTAGACATACCCAGTTCCAGCAACCGTTCCTTGTATGTTCTAGCCTCCACAAACATACTTCCTCTAAATAATTGTTGATATGCATTGTATCAATAGTTCTTCCAAAGTAACAGTAGGTTGGAGAATATATGTGATTTGGATTTGAACACGTTTTCCAAAATCCAGAAAAAATAAGGACCGTCAAGAGAGCCCTTTAAGTCAGACATGTCAAACACAAGGCCCGGGGGCCCGATCCAGCCCATGAAGTGGTTTCATGCAGCCTGCGAAGCCATCCTGGAAACAGTGAGGGAATGGCCCCCACTACCTTGGCCCTGGCCCAGAGACCCTCCTCCTGCCAGAGACCCTCAGATCTGTCCCACTCCTGCCCAGGCCCCCATAGGCACCCTTGATGCGAACGATGTAGAGCTGGCCATGCCCACTCAGTAGGCCATACGCACTTTAGCCACGCCCACCCAGTAGGCCATGCCCACCCAGGGCACACCCACCGGGCCCCTTGAGGGCAACCGCAATGCTGATGCGGCCCTCAATGAAATTGAGTTTGACACCCCTGCTTTAAGTAATTCTGAAGGTATGTGCCATTTTGAGGACCTAATTAGCCACAAAGGAAAAACAAACCTTTTATTTAAAATATTGTTAGATGGCAAGAACTTTGACCTACTTTGAATAGTTTCCTTTTTTGGTTCCGTACTGTGCAGATTGAATGAAATTCCGCACCTCTAGCTTTGCCACTAGAGGGAACCAGAGTATTAATTTACAGGTACTGGTACAAATCTTTCTGAACCAGCTACTGTGGACCAAACCTTTTCAGCCAAGCAGTTTGTAGTGAAGGCTTTTTACACAGTACCACACTAAGCATCAGCCTCTCCTTCAGCTACAGTGTGCATACGGGAGTTAAGGCAGAAGGGGTTGTGTGTACAGTGTTTTCAAAAGTCCTCTGCTCAAGCACAACTATCCAGGATAAAGTATTTAGAGGGTAAATCCCTCTTTTTGTATGGATTTGGTGGGTTCTCCCTTTCATAGTTATTGTCAATTAAGGACAAATTTAAAACAGACAAACATCTGTAAAAGATGGAGACATTAAGCCAAAATCATTGTTTGCTTGAATGTAGCAAATCCATCATTTGGTGGGTTGAATTATTCCAGCTGTATGGAATGCTGCAGGAAGCATAACGGCAATCAATCCAGATTCTCAACCTGAATTCAGGAAAAATGCTGAAAGGTGCTGGTACAGAACTGTGAATAGAATAGGACAAATATGCCAAAATTCAGAGCAGATTTTCATAGCACAAATCCATGTCTATTTACGTACGTCCTTAGTGTGAATCCTATACCAGGGATTTTCAACCTTTTCACCCATTGTACCACTTTTAGGATATGGCAACATCTGAGTACCACCAGTCGCCTAGCAAGGTGTCAAAAACTTGACAAAAAAAGGAAAAAAGTGATGAAGTACAGGTAGTCCTCAACTTACAACAGTTTGCTTAGTGACTGTTCGAAGTTACAATGGCACTGAAAAAAGTGCCTCCCAAGCCACAGCCGAGCAAGATACCTGCCTGCCCGCCTGGCGGCGTCATAAATAAGAATCAGTTGCCAAGCATCTGAATGTAAATCACAAGACCCTGGAGATGCTGCAACATTCCAGCTGGAGCCTGGCGCTTCCGCTGAGCCCTGACAGCCCTGCAGTTCCAGCCGTCTCTTGCTCAGGCTTGTGCGGTGCTGCCACCGGTTCAGCTCATTCCCCTCCCCCGCTACCAGTTTTCTAGGATGGTCGCTTACCACCTGCCAGGTGCCAATGTACCACAGGTGGTGCCCGTACCACTGGTTGAAAAGCCCTGTCCTATACACATTGAGAAGAGTGAACCTGGTCAAGGAATTGGAAAAAATGTCAAGTTTATTCCTTGGCCCATTCAACTGGTATCTTTGTTGCTATATACAACTATAATAGATTCAATACTTTACATTCTTTCACCTTTAATAAGAGGCTGAAGAATAATGTCAGGGATATTCCTCCTTTGAAGCCATTACTGAGGACAATTTTTCAAGTTAAATTTAGTAATGTTATCATTAAGAAATGTATCAAACAACGTCCAGCCAAAATTATCTGGGACACAACCTTAGGGTGGTCCTATGGCTCCATGGTTAAGACACTGGGCTTGTCGGCTAGAAAGCCAATAGCCCAGTTTTGAAACCTGAGCGCCGTGGAATGGGATGAGCTGCCGTCCTTGCCCTAGCTCCTACCAATCTAGCAGTTTGAAAGCATACAAATGCAAGTAAACAGGTAGCACTTTGGTAGTAAGGTAATAGTACTCTGTGATGTCATGCTGGCCACATGACCACAGAAATGTCTTCGGACAGCACTGGCTCAATGGCCCTTGAAACAGATGAGAACTGACTCCTATAGTCGGGCAACTCCTTTACCTTTACACAACCCCCAACTTGTTTTTAGATGCCTCACAAATATATTTAACCACATTCCAGCATTTGGTTAAAAGTAAATATTTTTCACTTAAAACTCCAGACATATTTATTCAACAAACTGAATATGGCAGTTAGTTAGATCAGCGGTCCCCAACTTTGCTGAGGCCTGGCTGGGGGTGGGGAATGGGGCTGTGTGAGCAGTGTGTTGGCATGCACACTTGTGTGCAGGTCTACAAAGAAAAGCTTTGGGGACGCAGTTTCGTGATCCTTCAGGCTTCTTCATGCCAAAAAGGACAGAAGGCCTGAAGCAGCACGTGATTGCTCCCCCAAAGCCTTTTGTCTGTTGAAGCCTTTGGTGGCACAGTCTTGTGCTCCTTCAGACTCACTGAGGCTGCCTGACGCTCCAAAAGCAGATTGGGTGTCCTGCGCAGGCACACTCGGTGAGTCAGGGAAGTTGAGCAGGGTGCGTTTGTCCCATTCAGCCTCTGCTCTCACCGCTCTGCTTTTAGAGCAGGTGGTTTGGTGGCCTGGCCCAGGGGGGTGGGGGAAGGGTAACTGGATTGTACGAGGGGATGGCCAGGATGCAAGCGTGCAGTTCCACTCATGCAACAAACTTTTAGGGTGCCTGTTGCACAAGTGGATCTGTGCAAGCACACCAGCCCATCTCTTGCGTGGCCCAGTTCCAAATAGGTCACAGGCTGGTGGTGGAAACAGGGCTTGCTCTTTTGAGAGAAAAGGAATTCTGAGAATGCATTCGCTATTCAAAAATCCATTGTTGAAGCTCCAAATGGTCATGGCAGGGCAGAGAAAAGACATTAGATTGTTCTGTACAGTGAAGCATTCCACGTTCCATAAGAATTCTAAGTTGGCCTTTAATGCATGATGAGAAGTACAGTAAACCAATTGGGCCTCTGAGAATTATATTGCACAATCTATAAGCAGACTTATTTCAAAGACTGATAATACAGTATATTAGGTATCTTTTTGTTCAGCCATCTCCTTCTTGTTATCTGGAGATGAGGCAAGAATTTTGCTTTCCATTGCTTTTTTGGCCAGAATCCCTCTCATACGTTTTTTCTCCTCCTTCTGCTCCATCCGTTTAATCTTCTCCCTCTCCATTACCATCTCTTGGAATTCAGGACTGTGATGATCCAGATGATAGCCATATTGCTCCCGGGCCTCAGCCAGTAACAACCGCCGTCGTTCTTTTTCTTGCTGTTCTTTGAGCTTGCGTTGCTGTTTTTCCCTCTGCCAGTCTTTTATCATCTGTGGCATTTTGGCCATTTTGGCAGCAATTATCTCCTCTCTATAAAGCAAAAGACAAAACTATGAAACAAAATATTGTACAGCTCTAGATATAGAAAATATGTTTTCACTTTATTAACAGCGTTTTCATTTTAATGGGTGAGTAGGTTCATACTAAATAGTTATTCTAACACCCAAATCTACAATAGCTTTACAATTTAAAATATTCATTTTGCTTAGTGTTCATAGAGATACCATGACATTGATCTATAATATTGAGAGGTGTTCAATTTAACCTGTTAAATCAGCAATTTACAAATTGTATTTTATACCACTTGAGTCCTCAAAGTAATGTAGAAAAATCAGTTACAATAAAGGCTCAAATCAGTGGAAATATCACATAACAAATGCCATCTTATCTGCCATCTAACATGAGCATGTTAATGTGCTCCTTAAAAGAACCTGCAATCTGATATAGAATATCATATTTCTCTAGTCTACAGCAGTATTTTTCAAGTTTAAGATGTGTGAATTTCAACTTCCAGAATTCCCTAGCCAGCTGGGATTTAAAGTCTACACTTCTTAAGTTTGTCAAGGTTGAAAAACACTTGCTCTACAAAAAAGTTATCTATCAATAGTATTTTAATTTTGTCTAGATTACCGTATATACTATGCCCAAATTCATTTGGCACTTCCACCACTTCATGAGAGGGAAGAAAAAGTAAAGCCTTAGAGGGCACTTGAAAAGAAGTTGTCTGAGCAAAGGAATCCTTCATCATCTTGCTCTGGAACTTATCTACCAGGTAAGAGCAGGAACACTAAACCATAGCATGGCAATCTCAATTTTGCTTAGTTTTTATTAATACAAAGATTGTTTGCTCTGAATTTTATCAGATGCTTTGCTTCAAATGGGTACACTCATGGCACACCTACGAATCCCGCCCCCCCAACCCCAGGACAGCTCTACTAGCATTCTTCAATACAGCTGAAATTACATCAGGAGTAAAAATGCCTACAGAGCAAACTATTATTTAAATATGCAAAATGAAAAAAAAAAGGATTTTTATTGGTACAGAAATAATTGCCCAAAAGATGGACACGGAACAAATACTTATGGCTGCTCCTCTGCTCTCGGAGATCTACTAATCCACCCTTTGCAACTCACAAATCCTTATTCCCACACAAAGAGTCTTAGAGGTATATAATTTTCATTTCATATTGCTGCAAGAGGCCTTCCTCTGTATAGTCCGATTATTCTGCAACAACCTCTCTGATGTGGCTTCGGAAAGAGTGTGCAATTGGGCAAGTCAGAGGCCTAAGGCCAACTGAAGGGTTCATTCCCAAAGTGTGTAGATTCGTGGCTCAGTGGCAAATGGGCTCACCGGACCAGCTATTTACAAAGCTCCTTTGATCAGATCAGTGTTTCTTAAAGTGTGGCTCTAGAGCCGGGCCGGGGGGGGGGGGGGGGTTGTCCCGAAGCCCTTCTTACGGGTCCGCGAAATCAAAATTATTTGTCAGCCTATGTTGAATTACAACCCATAAAAGCAAAAGATGTTTTGAGGTTCTCCGTAATTTTGCTCCCGAGAGCAAAAGAGTTAAGAAATCCTGGATTAGACTGACGCTAAGAACAGATGACTCAGCGCGGTCCCAGCAAACCCCGAAGGCTGAAATTGCATCCCGGCGATTTCCCACGCGTGAAGGGCGCTCGCGGGTTTCCTCGGCCCCGCTGGCTCGAGAGACGGCGCCTTGCCTCCTCCCTCCAGCCCTCAGTCCTCCCTCTTTCTGCCTTCCTCACTTTTGCCTCTGCTTGGCTTGGGCCTCATTCTCTTTGGCATCCAGCGACTGCTGCATCTCCTTCAAGGAGGGGTACCAGATTCTCTCCTCAGCTTCCATTTCCTGCAGCTTCTCCAGCGACGGCCACAACCGGGCCGGGTCCACCCCGGAGGCCTGCCCATAGCGCCCAAACAGCTTGGCTTCATATTCGGATGTCAGCTGCCAGGCCGGAGTGCAGGGATCGACAGGGTCCGGCCGATAAATTCCCTTCAGTTGCAACTTAAGCGGCTTGGCGTTATACAGCCTGACGCCACCGAGAAGCAGCCGGCTTCCAGGGGCCGCCATGTTGCAACGCGCTTAGCAGGTGACCGGAATTATAGAAGGCGCCATCTTGGAATTAGCCCCCCCTTCCCGTGGGCGGTGACATCTTGGATTCCGGCGCATGTCGGCCGCCATTTTGAAGTTTATTCATCGCCGCGGGCACCTCCATCTTTGGAACGTTGCGAATGTTCGTGGAGGTTTTGCTGGGAGGCGGTGAATGGTATTTCGTCATAGAAACAGTAAAGTGTGACACAAAGTTGACTGATTCCGATGTTATTTTTTTCTTTGCTTTATATTTCTAAAAAATGCATGTCTTTGCACAAGTGCTTTACGACACAACATGGCTTCGTTAAACCGTGCATTAGGATTTGGGAAAGCTTCAAAGGAGCGATGGCATCTTAACGACATTTGTTTACATGAAAATTTGCACAGCTGTAGTTTTTCTGGAATCTACTAAGGCTCCTCAATTGCAGCGCGACTGCAAAAAGGCTTTTGTCTAAAAAATTAATGCATGTGAAATATTTGGGTATCCTCTTAGGGCAGCGGCTCCCAACCTTTTCTATACCCCGCACCCCTAAAATGCTTCTGATGTATTCTCACACCCCTTACAAAAGTTCGAAATAATGGCAACGAATTATGCATATATACTATAATTTTGAAAACCCAAGTTTTCGCACCCCTGGTTGCAAACCCCTGTCTTGGGGCTACTCTGTCCTTAACTGCCTCGGAGTAATGCGCGTACCTCGGCGAAGAGCTGGCGCGTAATATATTCCTCCACTACGAAAATGTCATAGGCTAAATGGAACTTTTTGATCCCATATTTATTCTGAATATAATCTATCCATCTTCTCCAGACCGAAACGTATCTTTCTCGTGAATGATCCTTCAAAAAAAACCAAAAAAAAAAAACAAACGAGGCCAGTTGGAAGAAAATTGATGAAATCTTTAAATCAACAGTATTCTGACACACTGTATCCCCTGCTTTTCAAAAATTTCCTTCCCTGTCTTCTGACTTAGTTTTCTCAGAGAAATGGACTGTTTTAAAACTCAATTTAGCAACAACTGATTTTTATCAAGAAAATTTAGCATCTAATGCCCTCAGGGTTACCTAAATAATGCAAATGGGTATGTAACTATTCAGAAGACCCTAAGGCAGACATGTCAAACACAAGGCCCGGGGGCCAGATGTGGCCCGCGAAGTGGTTTCATGCGGCCCGCGAAGCCATCCTGGAAACATTGAGGGAATGGCCCCCTCTGCCTTGGCCCTGGCCCAGAGACCCTCCTCCTGCCAGAGACCCTCAGATCTGTCCCACTCCTGCCCAGGCCCCCATAGGCACCCTTGATGCCAACGATGTAGAGCTGGCCACGCCCACCCAGTAGGCCATATGCACTCTAGCCACGCCCACCCAGTAGGCCACACCTACCCGGCCACGCCCACCCGGCCCCCTGAGGGCAACTGCAATGCTGATGCGGCCCTTAATGAAATTGAGTTTGACACCCCTGCCCTAAGGGCACAAATAAACCTCCAAGTGGCCTTAACAACCTCCAAAAAGAGTGCTAACAATCAGGTGACAGCAGGGAATATAAATCCTTCCATCCTCCACCATTCAGTCAGATTTGAAAAAGCTTCTTGGATGAGAAGTGAAATGTCTTCAAAGAAAAACAAAGTCTAATTGCCTTTTGAAAAAGCACCTTTGTGATTACAAGCTAAGTATATTCTACATTCACAGTTGATCACCTGCATTTTTGTTAAGCACCTTTTCCCTCATCTAAATAATTTATCAAAATCTTGAAGAGAGTTTTACCAGGAACAATATCCTGAGGTATCTAGCCCTTTTTTCCCACCCTCTTTGCAGACCTAGAAGGGCCAGATGGGTATGACTTCAATCAACTGCAAATTTACCCATTAGCAGGATCCATTCCTCATTGTTCTTTATCAAGTAAAAGGCTGTGGTCAAATTTTTATCAAATGCCCCCACTGAAGTCTAGGTATACTACGTGCATCTATCGAAGTTCCTTGCTCTTCTAGTCACTTTTGTAAAAAAAAAAAAAAAAAAAAGTACTGTTTCCCTTTCAGACTAAAATCAACGCCTAGCTTGATTTTGGGAGGTGGGCCAAATATAAACCCTGGCCCCAAACTAAGCCCTAGTTTTGGGGTGAAGCGCATGCCTAAAAATCAAACTAGGGCAGGGGTAGGGGGATGGAGGGGCACCACGTGCCCTGAACCGCTTACCTTTAAGACTGCCACAGCTAGGCCTCCCATGCTCTGACATATGTTGCCCTGCGTGGCTCATCATGCCAGTGCTGCCACTTGTAGCAGGAGGCTGCACAGTACTTCAGGCCGTTGCCACTACTTGCGGCAGGAGGCCACATGGTGCTTCACGCTGGTGCCGCTTGTAGCAGGACGCTACGCAGTGCTTCAAGCTGGTGATGTTCAAGGTAGGATGCTGCACAGTGCTTTGAGCTGTTGCCACATGCCTGAAGTACTGTGCGGCATCCTGCTGTGAGCACAGCAATGGTGTGAAGCACCATGTGACCTTCGCAAGCGGTTGCAACAGCCCAAAACACTGCACAGCCTCCTGCTGTGAGCAGCGGCAACAGCCCAAAGTGCTGTGCGGCCTCCTCCCACGAATGGCAGCTCAGGAATTCTGGGAGTTGAAGTCCACAAGTCATAAAAGAGGCAAGGTTGCCTAATCCTGGACTAGCCAAACCCAAGTCCTGCAGCCGTTCTTCATATGTTTTAGTCTCCAGGCCTTTGATCATCTTAGTTTCTCTTCTCTGAATTTTTTCCAAACTCAATATTTTTTTTGAGATATGGTGACCAAAATTGGCTGCAGGATTCCAGGTGTGGTCTTACTAGGGTTTTATAAAGCGATACTAATACTGTGTGTGATCTTGATTCTCTCTCTCTGTTCATACAACCCAGGATGGTATTAGGTTTTTTGGCTGCTGCTGTACACTGCTGGCTCATAGTAAGTGATTGTCCACTAGGTCCCTCTCACAGTTACTGTTTTTAAGCCAGGTCTTGCCCAATCTGTAAAACTGCTTTTCGCCACATTGAAACTCATTTTGTTGGATAGGGCTTATCAAGTTTGTCAAGATCTTTTTGGATCCTGAGTTTGTCTTCTGGGGTGTTGGCTACTCCTGCCAGTTTGATGTCATCTGCAAATTTGATGAGTTTCCCTTCAGTTCCCTCATCTAAGTCATTTATGAAGATACTAGTTAGTGATGATTATGATTATGTGCCATCAAGTCATTCTTGACTCTTAGATGATATCGCTAGTTTTTATCCAGGAGGCTCTATTGCCAGCCTGGTTCTTCAGCTCTTCAAATACAGTAGTACATTTACTGCTACTGTAATTGAGTCCATCTACCTTACTGCTGGTCATCCTCTTCTGTTTCTTTCCACCTTTCCCAGCATTATAGACTTCCCTTTGCATAATATGTCAGAAGTATGATATCACGAACCTGATTATTTCTGTTGATGTGTTTGATGATCTGTTTGGTTTGTTTGTTTGTTTTTTGCTATCTATGGAATTCTTGGGTACCATTCTGTTTGCCCATAATTTTTTTCATATTGTTGGCTGTCACATCCTTGACCTCTTCTTTATAATCTTTAAAAATACATTTACAGGTGCAGTGATTATTGCTGGCATATTAGTTATAAATTTTTGTCCCAATTCTTCAAAAACCGTTGAAATGCCATACTTTTATCTGACATTTTCTAAATTTTACTTTTCTTTTTCCTGTCTGGAACTTGAGTACCCTTTAGTGGCATAATTCTGTATTCAGGAAGTCTCAGTTTCTTTGTTGCTTTGTTTTCATTTTTTCCTGATAGACTATAACGGGGCTTTTCAACCAGTGGTATGTGTACCACCTGTGGTACTTTGCCATGTGGTAGGTGGTACCTGACTGCTAGCCAAGTGTAGCAGGGGAGGGGAATGAGCCAAAGGGAGCCAAGCCTGAAGGAGAGGCAGCTGCAACTGCAGGACTGTGTGGGCTCTGCAGAAGCCCCAGGAGCCAGCAGGGCTCCAGCTGATTGGTGCTTCTGGAAGCAGCAGGGAGTTGGAGGTGAACTGAAGAAAAAGGGGGGGGGAGCAGAGAAGAGGCTATAAAAGGAGGTGGTTTGGGCAGGAAAGGGAAAAAAAAGACAACAGAGAAAGAGAAGAAGAGATCAGCCAGCAGGGAGGAAACAGGGATAGAGAAGCAGCAGCTATTGCTGGAAGAAAAGGTCCCCTGGTTCGTTTTCTCCAGCCAGGAGAATGCAAACAGCGCTGATGAAATGAAAAGCTGGCATGTCAGAAAGGAGGTGGGTTTATTTAGTTCTGGATCAGCTGGCAGCTTGATTGGGTTACCATAACGATTTTTGTACAGTTTTTACAGCGTTTTGTAATTCAGAGGCTCCTTTGTGTGCTTTGGTTATTGGAATATTTTACTCTGTATTTTAGGCTAGCAATGAGTCCAAAGCGTTGACTTCTGTAGGTTTAATCCCTT
Source organism: Daboia siamensis (assembly GCA_024449315.1). NCBI lineage: Eukaryota > Metazoa > Chordata > Lepidosauria > Squamata > Viperidae > Daboia > Daboia siamensis. The sequence continues at coordinate 20,731 of JAKJMR010014287.1, read as the reverse complement.
TAAACAAATATAATTAGTTTTACCCCCTTATCTTGAGTCTGCCTATGGCTTTTAGGAAGTTTTCTTTGAAGGTAAACAGGTTTAATTTTAAAACTAAAGCTTTTTGCAATTACAGGAGCCTTTCTGTCTTGAATTGCAACATTGTGACGTGTGACACCACTGAGGCAGTTTAAAGAAGAAAAAAAAACAACAACCCGGAATTTATGTATTCATTTTGTGAGCCTTTCTTGCTTTGCACTTGATTCCTGTGTCTTTAAGGGTACAGGGAAGGGATTGGGGTGTGTGTGCATTCTTATTACACTGTGGAAGGAGAGCTAAGAAGGGCCGACCACCTAGCTCAGGGGTCTACAAACTTAGCAACTTTAAGACCTGTGGACTTCAACTCCCAGAATTCCTCATTCAGCCATGATGGCTGAGGAATTCTGGGAGTTGAAGGCCACAAATTTGAAGACCCCTGAGCTAACTTGTAGTGGTGCATATTAATAAACATGGATAAATTCATTATACATTTGTCAGTGCAAAGGGAAAGTGATTCAGCAAAGGAACAGCCACCAAAGAAATTAAAACTGGTACTTTTTTCCTTTTTTCCTACAGTTTGTAATATTAGATTTTAGAATAAAATACAAAAATACAAAGGGAAAAAGTAGGACACAGTGGGGAGGAAAAGGTGGGGGAAAGTGAATGAGAGAAGAGAACAGATTTCCTCTGTTGCAGTAGAAGGAAGCATTAACACTGAACCTAAAGTTTTTACTTTTCCATAATATTATAAACTAGCCATTTCTATAACAACAAATGTATCTAATCAGTAAAACCCAAAATCTCCCCCCCCTTTTTTTTAGTCATCAAGTTTTTGACACCTTGCTAAGCATTGGTGGTACTTAAATATTGTCATGTCCTAAAAGTGGTACAATCTGTGATAATGTTGAAAAGGCCTGGACTAACAATTTATGTTCCTATGGAACAATTATTTTCTTTACTCAGTTCTTCAAAAATCTCAGCAAAGGTCCTAATATTCCAAATACATCTAGTGCCATGATCTGTTTAAAATTTTCTTTGAATAAATTCTTATTGAGTTTTCTGCCATTGGTTTTCTATTCTTTAAGTTCTTTACTAGTTAATTTTTCTTTTATTTTGGGAAGATGTTTTACTTACCAGGTAGTTTTTCAAATCAGTTTGGCATTTTAGAAACATTCCTGATTAAGTCAGTGTCTAGTAATTAGCATAAGTCAATATAATAAGACTCATCAGTCAGAATAAATCAGTAAGGTACGCCTAATAATGATCTGGCGTAATTATTGTGTTCCAGCAGTTTCTGTAATATGAATTGACCATTTTGACAATCAGAAATTTTGGAAAATAAAGAGGGTGACCTTTATGGAGAGAGGAAGATTTGTTACTAGGGCAATATGTACTGTAGATAAACATTGCTTAAGCCCAGATGACAGGGGAAGGTTACAAAAACATTTCAGACAGCCCCCACCCCTTCACATGATATATAAACAAGGAAAGAGAGGAAGCACATTCAGACCTGCCAGATTCTGTACTATAGTCAATCTTAAAGTAGTTTTAGGTCTACATGGCATCTCTTTTTGGTCTCATCTACCTGGTAGGGCTAACAGCAATGAAACAATATATCAGCAGCAAAACATTGTGCATTTGTCTTCTCTAAGCATAATATTAACAGTAAATTTAATATCTTCCATTGATATTCCCATTGTAGTATATAAATTGTTCTATTTGGATTTTGCATCCATTCAGTCATACATTTTCTAACATGTTTGGATTCTGAACCATACTTCAGGAACAGCTTGTGGATGAGGGTGACATTCTGAGTTTTATATTATAACTTTTTTCAAATTTGCTTAAATTCCAAGTATTCTGCCTTAGTTTTGTAATCTCTTTTGAACTAAGTTGCTTATTTCAGAGATTTCATCTTTGTTTTAATCCTTAATAACAAAAATAAACATAGTTTTGCAGGCTACAAGCATTGATATTTTTCCACTGATCAAATTTTTTGTACACTATAAAAATGGTTGTTTAATATTGAAGCAAGGAATGATAATCTGGTCTTAATCCTTTCTCTGTATTTTTCACATACTTATAGTATGCTGTTTATAAATGAATAATCTCTTCTAGATTATCCTGTTTTTATCAAACATACTTACGCCAACCTTCTGGGAGTCCTCTTCTGTCCACAGAAATTACCTAGCCATTTTTTTTTGTCATTTCAATGAATATAGCCATCCAATCACAATTCTAATATATAGTTCTAATCCAATTTAAACAGATGGCTTGATAATGTAGTAAATATATATATAGTAATGGCTTATATTTTCTATAAAGTACATAATGTTTAGATTATAGAACACATAGGAAACAACCATCCTTATTGGTCTTTAAATAGAGCTTACTTAGTTAACACAGTATGAGCCACTGTCTCATCTATAAAAAGTAGGTATGTTAGATCATTGTTTCTCAACCTTGACAGTTTTAAGCACTGTGGACTTCAACTCCCAGTATTCCCCAGCCAGCATGCCACAAAGTGCAGTTTCTTATTCACTGGCTGGGGACGAGATGAAGTCAAGTCAGGGAAACCAAACTAAGAGAAGTGCCAGAACATGTTTGTCCTGTGGTTGGGGGAAAGAAAACCCATCACTGTTTGGAGGCTGTTCAGTCACTGAAGTGACTGTTGTAAAACTAATCTATAGCTTTGCCTGTGCCAGGCCTTGCAGTGCTTCTCTTGGATCTAGTGCTGAATACTGAGAACTCATACTTTCCACCAGCTTTAGTACTTTGCAGCCCACAGTCTAGAAACTACTATTTCTTCTTGCCCATCGTCATTTTTGCTGCAACCCTTTTTCTTTGCTTTGTTGTTCACCATACTTGTCTCTGTCTTTCCTTCAACTGCCAGCCATTGGCAGTAGCTTCTCATCAGCCAGAATCTGCAGTCTAAAAACAGCGTTTCCCCGAGTAGCATTTGCCAACTTTAAACTGCCTTTTACTTAATTGTTTAGCTGGCATCCCCTTTCCTGTTCCTCGAAGAGGGAGTGAGATGGGAAAGCTTAAGAGCCTTGCTAATAACCTGGGGTCCCCTGGGGAATTGCAGGCAAAGGAGGAAAAAGGAGGGCAAATAGCTTTTCTTGACTTCTTCGCCATTACCATTCTCTCCACTCTGCCCATCTCAACATCCCCAGAGTCAGCCCAGCCAGTCTAATTTAAAAGAATCCAACTTTCCTTTTTAAAAAAAAAAAAAAAAAAGCTAATTAAATGCTTCAGTTCAGCTGAACAAATTTGTCAGTGGCGAAAACACAACTGGCTAGGATTCTCCTCCACCACCTCATTGTTTCATCTTCTAACTTTTCTCCTTTCTCTATAAGCCTGTTTGTCATCAATATTTCTCTTTGGAGACACCACCCCTCACTTCCTTCAGTGTCTTCATGATTTCTACCACCAGAAGACAAGTAATGAATCGAAGGATATAATTCTTTGCATCTCAAGTTAGCCCTCCTAGTGAGAGGTTCCTACCCACTCTGTGGAGCCTGTCCCCACCTTTTACTATTTAGCGTTGGGAGAGGCTACGGAGTCCCTCACACCCGACCCATTCATCAGAACAGGAATCCAATTAAAATTTCCCCAAAAGAGGGCTGGCCAGCCTCAGCTTGAACCAATCTGGTTAAAAGGAATTCACTTGCCACTTTTCAGCTCTTAGTAATTTTATTTGGCAAAATGGGGCTAAAAACCTAGAAAGAACTTCTTGACTTGAGGCAAATCAGTCAGTCAGCCAGCTGCTTCTACCTGGTGTTCTGCTCCCATCTAACTTGATTGGTAAGACCTCAACTGGTGCCATGATGCAGCACTGAATTAATTACTGACAGTGAATGATGGAAGACAAGAATGATAACAAGTTTTATTTCCCCTTATTCAGGGAGTAGATCAGAATTTTGCATAATTTTAGTGCCCTGGTCCTTGTTGGAATGTTTTTGAGATGAAAACATATGAATAAAGTGAATATTTATGAATAAGGCTTGGAAATGTATGTTTAACATGTTTAACTTTTATATGTTATATGCCTGTTAAGAGCTTTACATGCATCATCCCAATGATAAAGGTGGTCCTTGCTTAATGACTCATCACTTTTGTGACTGTTTGAAATTACAGTGAACACCCCCAAAAGCTACACTTCCAGAGTTCTGCACACACACCCATGGTCATTTTACTGCATTTTGGGTGCTTGGCAGTTGGCTCACCTTTACGGCTGGCTGCAGCATTGCGCAGTCACGTGAACCACAACTTACAATATTGAATTGAATTGAACTGAATATTTTATTTGGCCCAGTGTGATTAGACACACAAGGAATTTGTGTTTGGTACAGAAGCTTTCAAAGTATATGCATAGCAACAAAATAATAATATTAATAAAAGATGAGGAGTAAAGAAAATAATGATAATTAATAACACTAGAGCAGACATGTCAAACACAAGGCCCAGGGGCCAGATCTGGCCCGCGAAGTGGTTTCATGTAGTCCGCGAAGCCATCCTGGAAACAGTGAGGGAACGGCCCCCACTGCCTTGGCCCTGGCCCAGGCCGACCGGGAGCCAATGTACAATTTCGTGGTGGTCATTTATGCTGAAAGGCATTCAGTCTTAGGTCCACAAGGCTGTCTGGAAACAGCGAGGGACCAGCCCCTGCCACATCGGCACTGCCGCCTGGGCACACGCTGGGGAGGTATCACCCTTTGTGAGGAATGAAGAAATGCACCATCGCCTGGAAGTAGCCAGCATATGACCTTGCCTACTTCGGGCAAGCTAGGGCCTGGGCAGCATTGTGCTTCTCTTCAGATTCACGCCAGCCGGCTCAGCCTCTCGGCACTGTAAGGAGAGCGCACCGCTGCCTGCCAAAACCAGGCAGGCTGGGGGCTGGGCAGTATTGCGCAGGTAACATCAGCTCTCACGCTTCTCATGGCATCCCCTCCCCCAGAGACCACCAAGCTGGATATGTGAAATAGGCAAGGGCCATGTGCTGGCCCAGGCGATGGTGCATTTCTTCATTCCTCATGAAGGATGAGTCTTCTCCAGCTGCGTTTCTTGCCTGTTTTTCTCCCTCCCTCATCTCAAATATTTCCCCACCACTGGAAGGAAGGAAGGAAGGAAGGAAGGAAGGAAGGAAGGAAGGAAGGAAGGAAGGAAGGAAGGAAGGAAGGAAGGAAGGGGGAGGGAGGGAGGGAGGGAGGGTCTCAGGGAAGTCCTGCCTTAGTCCTGACCTGCTGCCTTTCACCATCCCCTTGCCCCCTCCTCCTGGCCTATCCTGGGGGTCTCCCATCCTATTTGTAAGGAAGCTTTGGATACAAAGCCAGGTCTCCTCCCATGGAGTGAGCCTCCCTCTTGACTTTGCCCTCGTACCCATCATGAGCAACCTGGCTAAAGAGAGCAAGCACAGCAGCAGCAGCAGCTTTGAGGAGGAGGTAAGTGCAGCTGGGCGCCCCCTTGGAGAAGTGGGGCTGAGCTTAGTGGTGTGGGTGCTTGAGGGCTGGGCTGGCCATTTGACCTCCAGGCCACTGTCCAGCCTCCCCGCATGGCCTGAGAGGAACAGTGAGGCTTCTCCAGTGGACCATGCCTTGGCACTTGCCTCGGTCCCATCTCCTTCTGCCAGAGACCCTCAGATCTGCCCCACTCCTGCCCAGGCCCCCATAGGCACCCTTGATGTGGCCATACGCACTCTAGCCACGCCCACCTGGCCCGCCGAGGGCAACTGCAATGCTGATGCGGCCCTCTATGAAATTGAGTTTGACACCCCTGCACTAGAGCCACACTGCATAGGTAAGTATATATAGAGAATTGTGAGAATTATGTGTTTGGCAGAGTGAGGGATAAGGGAATAAACTGTCCCTGTGTCTAGTTGTTTTGGTATACAAAGCCCTATAATGTCATCCTGAGGGAAGGAGTAGAATTTATGTCCAGGATGTGAGGGGTCTGCAGATATCTTTTCACTTCTTTTTTTTTACTAGTTTCCAGGCTTTTCTGCTGGTTTCCAACAAAAAATGCCCATAGGAGTACATGAATTTGCTTAACAAACAGAACAAGTCATAAAGTTGGATCCGGTCACATGGGTGCCTCAACTTACAAACATCATGACTTATAGAAATTCAGGGCTCCCAATTCCTGTTTCCCCAGTTCTTAAGCTCAGATAATAAAAGGAAGGATGGACCAAGGGGTGTGCTATATGAAGGAATAAGACAGCCTTTATATCATGTTGCCATTTGTAATAGATGCAGAGGTTACAGAGTCATTTATAGTTGCTTGCAGAGGGTTTTTTCCTCCCTTTTTAATTAAGGGACTTCTTTCTTTCCTCCTATTTCTTGCTTTATATGTTATATTCAGAGGCTTTGGCAAGGCTGAAGCTGAGTGGGAGCTGCTAATTCTGCCAGGTGGAGAACAGACCCAGGCATGACAGATGGTTAAGTCTGGCATCTTAGCCTGGCCATTTGGTAACATTGCTGTTTTTGGGCTCTGCTACATGCACGCATACACGGCATTGTCCTCATGTCCTCCAGCCATGCAGAAGAACACCACCTTCTCAACCTATCCAGCTGCTGCTAGCTAGACATACTGAGGTCCTCCCAAGAGATGGAGGGAAAAGGAGCATTGCTTCTCTTGAGAGGCAAAGAATGTGTCACTCTTCACCCAGAGTGCCTGCTTTGGAAGTAGTTTGGTAGGACCTGAATTGACTTGCATCCTGGAGATGGGCAGGACTGCTACAGCCACAGCAAGGTGGCAGGCCACTGTCTGTCTGCCCCTAGATCTGTGGTAGAAAGACTCCCTCTGCAGGAGAATGGTCATCTTTGAGTGAGTTAATGAATGAATGAATGAACCTTTATTATCAAAGTGCAACATGTATACAATGAGATTGGCTGAGCCTCCCTTCATGCCCCCCCCAACAACTCCCAGTGACAACAGATCCCACCATCTTGTTACACCATGTGAGCTAAGTTGCACAGTGCGCCGGCCCCACAAGTCAATCATACATAGAATTAGTTCCTGTTCAGGAGCCTGACAGCACATTCTTCAGCCTGTTGGTGCGGCTGGCTATACTTCTGTGTCTCTCACCCGATGGTAGAAGAGTAAAGAGGTACTGACCAGGGTGTGAGTCATCCCTGAGAATTTTCCTCACTCTTCCAAGGCAGCGAGCCCTGGCCATGTCATCCAGTGGTGTCGGGACAGCCCATGATGTTTTGTGCTGTGCTCACCACCCTCTAATATCTTCCTATCCGTAGCTGTCAGGCCAGCATACCAAACCACAATACAGTGTGAAAGGATGCTTTTTATAGTAGACCAGTAAAAGAAGGTCATTTGCCTGCCTTTTTAAAATTCAGTCTGTCAAGTTGTTTTGTATAACCTGGAAATCTGACAGATTTCTCTGCCAACAAAAATGGGACTCGTGGAAATGGACTCTTCCACCTGGTTTTGTATCTCACCAGCAAAATTATGGAAAGGATGTAGATTTTGAGCAAGAGAAAGGAGTTTTTGTATTATTTTGAAAATGCAGGATTGATTTAGTCAAATTTGCACCAGTGCATATATACACTTTATATTTTCTCCACCTCACCCATCCTCTGCAGACACACATGCTAAAGGTCAGAGCTACCTGACCTATATCAGATTATGGTGTCAAGGTCAAGAGGAGCCACACCCTTGGTGCTTGAGCAAGAGAGTTGCAAGGCAAAAGTGCTACCAGTAAGGACATTTCCCTATGAAAGTCCCCATTGAAACAAACAGGCTTTTGAGAAGCAGCACTGCACACCAGGGTCAGGTCTTGTGCCTCCTTCTATGCTGTCCTTAACAGCATCCAAAATAGCTGCATTTTCCTTTTTTCATGCAGGATACATCTGTAGGAACAGATGGTAAGATCCTTGACAGAAGCAACTTTGGGCCATCCATCTAATAATTTAAAGTTTTCTTCTCCAACCTGGAGACTTCCAGATGCATGGAGACTGCAACTGATATCCAGCAGGCTTTGAGAAAACTGATAGGAAAGACTGATAGTAAAGTCCAGGACAGAGTGGTATGTGTTCTTGCACATAGTAAATTGTACTTGGCAGAAGGAAAACAGATTTTCTTCCTTCCACTTGACCTGCCACTAAGCAACTACTTTATTTTCATGCCTTGCTTGAAGGAAATCTCTAGTCTGGGTCTACCCAGGCTAATTGACTGATGCCACCAAGTTCAGAGAGCATCTGGTGGCCCTCCATAAAGAGCAGCTTGAGAGGGGCACAGAGATCCCACTGAGAGAATTTATTTTCTAAGCCTGCAGCTCAGTCATGGATAGAAAGCAGCCAGCTGTTTATTTTCAGAGTCCAGTTCACTAGCAGGACTGAAAATAGGGAGAGATATTTTCTGACCTGTGTACGTCTAGGAAAAAAACCATTCAGTTGAAAAACCCTTAAATCACATCAAAGCGAACTGAGCTTGTGAAATCCATTAAGACTTGACACTCCCCACCTACGTAATTCAGGAGTAAGCTAATGTCAAACGAGGGTACTCAGATCAGCTTCCCCCAAACACTTGAAGGAAATGCAGTTTCCAAAGTAACCAGTGGAAAGGTTACAAAAAGAAAGAACATCTGTGTAGGTAGAAGTCCCCCCAAAAAGAAAGGCATCAGAGCAGGCCCAGTTTTCATTTGCTAAGTACACAGAACTAGAATGGATTTGTTATGCTGCTGCTTTTTTCTGGGTTATCATGTCTGTTCACTGTGGAACACAGAATTCAGTTGTGTTTACATGGGGGGGGGGGGGAATATGTGCAGGGCATTATGGCAACCTGCCTGCACCATTAACAATGTACTATCTTTGTCCATGTCGGTGAATGCATCCACTTGGCCTCATTAGAAGTAGACAAATCTTTCCATGTAGAGGGTCAACATCATTTGCACAATCCAGCTCATATATGGGATGCAAACCCAGTTTCTTTACCTGCAGGCCTCCATTCCCAATGTCTGGGGTGCTTACACTGAATGTAGAAAAGTAGATCACTCATTAGACAAGTGTGACTATGAATATCTCCCATTCCGTGAGTTCTTGCTAGTCAGATGTCAAGAGGTCACCAAACAGATGATTGCAGGTCATTAAGGGGCTGTGGACAGTGTGGGAATTGGCCAGTAAGCTTGGTCACAGGGGAACATTGACTGAGTTTCCTCCCTACCCGTGAGGTGCACACAAAGGCAGCCCAGGACAATGTGTCATGTGCTTCTTCCTGGAGCTAGCCAGATTTGTTCTACCGGTTGGGAAGTAAGGACTGATTTAATGTTGGACGGATGGATCTCATTTTTGGCCTGGCTAAAGTGGTCCAGCTGATGCTGCCCTGAGCAGAATGGCTGGGTCATTAGCCCCACATGGACATTTGCCCTTCGCTAGTGAGCTGTTCTATCTGCTCTGTTGCACTAATCTATTGGAGGAAAGGGAGCAGTGAGTCTGTAGCTTTCCCAGTTAGTGGAGTTCAGTCAGACACCCTTCAACATGCTCTGGCTTTATGGATAAACTGACATATCCATGAAGGCAAACTGTGACCTTTGGTGCCAGCTTTGATCCCAATAGTCACCATTTACCTTTTAGCTGCATATTTGAAACATCTTACTTTATGGAAAGCAAGATGTATAAAGAAAGCTGGTGATCCTCCAAAGGCTTTGGGTGTCACCATTAAGCACCTGGATTAAATAACTTTGGTTCAACTTGGGGGAGAGAAGAACGAGATGGAATCAAAACTGGGAAATTTGGGGGCTAAGAGTTACTAAGTTGCACATCTGGGGGTTGATTTGGGAGGAAGAAGAAATCTGGCCCTAAGAATAGCAACCGGTTCATATGCTAAGTTTTTGTATTTCTCTTTTAACCAACCCTGCAGTCTCCATTTCCTCCCCCATTTCCTCCTCCCTAAGTGGGCTACCTGCCCGCTCAATTGTTGAAAGGAAAAAAAAGGAGGTCTGGGTTCTTCAGTGCCATTTAGCATAGCAGGCAGAGCAGCGTTGAAGGACAGGTGTGCGCCAGCTCTTTAGAGACTTTTTTCAAAGTGCTGGTGGCCTGGAAAGATGGATGCTGAGTTCCAAGTGGAGATGGCCTTACTTTTGTAAGGCATCTGAGCAGTGGGGGCTACTTTGTTGGCCCAGGCCCCTCAGGGAGGAAGGGCACAGGGGTTTCAAGGGCCATGGGGAAAAGTGAGGCTGCTGGAGGCTGGAAGCTGGGTCGGGGAGGCTCCGTGCTCAACCTGCCCCCTCATCCCTGGAACAGAAATGGCTGCTCTTTGCACTTTGGAACGGCAGATGAGGAAGCCTTGAGACTGCCAAGATGGGAGAAGATTTCTTGTGCCCTAGAAACGTGGCATAATCCCAGACTCCTTGGAGTGGTGTGTGTGTCTGTGTGTAATAATTTCCCTCTGCCCTTCTGCTCCCTGTTGGTGGCACGTGCTGCTTTGCAGTCTGGAACTGGGACTGCCAGACGGAAACACGAGAAGTAGGCCCAGCAGTCCCCCTCTTCCCACTATCCTCCCTCCCCACCAAAGCAGGGAAATGTGTACTCTTGTTAATTTTCTTGCTGCCCCGGCCCATGCTGCAACCGCATTTTTTTCCTTTCGAGTCCAGTCAAGCAGGGTGGGTTAAGTCACTCTGAGGTCTCTTTGGGGAAAGAAGGGTGGGCTGATTCCACCCAGAGAGCTCCTCCAAAGCAGGTTCAAGGCTGCCTCCTCTGCGATCCAAGTGGGGGAACAGATGGGTGGAATCCTCTCTGTGTCTGCCACCATGGCAGATGGCACCAGCTGGCACTCTGTCACCTGGGCACTTTCATCTTGTCCTACAGGGTGGAGAGTCCTCAGGTCAGCCTTGAAAATAGGAGGCTGGCACTGCCCAACCAAGCTGCTACCGTGTTTTCAGACAGGTGCCGGCTCTCTCCTGCTGTCCAATTTGGGGGTGGGAGGGGAGGGTGGGTTGGGTTGCAGCACCCTTGTCTTCTGAATGTGTGGAATGAGAGACAGGGAAGGGAAAGGGTTTCTCCTGCTTCTTTGTATTTGAATTTCAAACAGACCTCCTTTAGCAACACCCTTGCTTAGCAACTGCTTGCAGTTATGATTGAGATGAAAAAGTAATGTTACAACCAGTCCTCAGATTTACAACCTTCATAAAGCAAAGGAAAATTGAAGTAAGATCGTAAACACAAGTGGTTTCACTTAGTGACTGATTTGCTTAATGACCAGGTTGTTGATCCCAAATGTGATTGCTAAGTGAGGACTATCTGTACTTTTTCACACTTTTAAGTTTCTTCTTGTTTATTGGTCTCATATTCTAATTTTCTTCATGGTTAATAGGGATTTCTGAATTTGAAGGATTGACCAGTCCATCTCTGTTTAACCACAGCTATATTTTTCTAGAAATACACAGGGGGGCGGGCAACTGTTAAGCTGCTGTATGTTTGAGAGCTAAAATAAGGCTACTAATGACATCGGCAGAAAGGTGGGTACAGGATGTTCTATCCCCATTTTTCCATTCCTAGGAGTCTGTTCCTGCTTTCTACTCTTCTAGAAGTTTAAACCCATCTGGGACTTAATGAATTCCAAACTTTAGGATAGGATGATGTTGGAGTCTCAGTGGATGTATCAGAGAAGGATAGTGGAGATGCCAGCTTTTGGTGTTAATTGTTTTCTGCCCAGAATTTTGTTTTTTAAGATGGGCACATATGTAAAACAAATTAAATCAAATCAATCAACTATGTCTTGAATTTTCCTGACATTGGCAATGAAATTTTGGCAATGTTTTGGCCAGATCTAAAATCCAGATAATATTCCTCCTAATTTTTTCTATCCTTCCCTGTTGTTACCCAACAAGTTGTCTATATGTGTGTATTTAAGTGCATTGGGATGTGGTGATTTTTTTAAAGCATCCCCACACTTATAAGTGTGAACTAACAGTTTGGAGCAGAGACATCTGTATGTTTTATACCAAGAGCGGATTTGTTTTATATTGTACTGAACATAACTAAGAATGATTTTTCTTTCCTTTCTTTTTATAAAGATCTTCCTCATATCAAAGCACCCATCTAGCCAATCTCATGATAAAAAGGAAAGAAGTTGGCTCCTTTTTCAGTGACATCACTCCTCCTTCCCCAGGGATCCCTCTTTGTCCAAAGGACAACCACCAACCTGCCCCGTCCTCTCTGCCATGTGGCTCCTGCCCTTTTCAGCTTCCTACCCCGTATCCTAGCTGACACCCTGGCAGAAAAGGAGGCAAGAGACACCGCAGATGCACAAAGAGGAGCAAGGTCCCCTGCGAACAAGCATTCCGGGGAGGGTGTCTTGCAATGAATGGAATTGGACACTGGGTGTCACTTGGGAGATGTGTGTTGGCAGAACAGGTTGCAACAGGAGAGGCAGATGGGCTGAAATGCAACCCCTGCAATAAGGGCTCCTGAGTAGTAGCCATTCATCGGCCTCAAAAGAAAAGCAACGGTCAGTCCCTTTCCCTTAGAAAGTGCTGTCCACTGAAAAGTAGCTTCTGTTAAAGGGACCTCAGAAGACCTTCTAACTTTATCATTGCTGACCTGGTGCACTATCACTGGTGAGGGTGTCATTCTTTGAGAAGTCAGGGGTAACCTCATCAGGGCTATGCATCTGTGCAGCTTTCTGCCAGAGGAAATGAAAGCAAGAGTCGAATTCCCAGTAAACAAAACTTGCCTATTTTAAAAGATGGGGCTTGGCCCCTCTCCACCTTTTTCTCCGTTGTTTATCTCCTATTAACCATCAAAGGGATTGTTCTCCCTCCAACATTAATTCCAAAGCATTTTCTGTCCCAGAATTAAAGCTTTTCGTAAAGAGGGCACAATACTAAAGGACTCCTTCACTCATTCTTCTTCTTATTCCCCCGCCTGCCTTGGCTGCCACTCTCTAAAGATCTGGCTGGAAGATAGATCCATATTTACAGGCAATCTGTTTGCACCCATCTGGTGAAGATGTCGGCCTTCTTTTATATTACAATGTGCTTGGCTTCCTATTTGCTACAGACATGAGACTCAGGTGTTTAAATACCCCAAACCCATCTGACTTGCAATAACCAGCCAATCTCCTCTGATCTCTGTTCCTCACTAACGCTTCCAGAAAGGCGAGGAAGGCTTTGTCCCCCGGGGACCTGTTACTCACACTGACTCTGGGGGCAATCCCACTGTTCCCCAGTCATTCCCAAAGACAGGGCCAGTTTCGCAATCTTGCACTAGCTGGGCAGGCATACGTTGGCTCCAACCACCAGGGAAAATTGTAGCAACAGCTTTCCTGACCTCAATGCCTGAGAAAGAACTGGGGGAAGAATTTCTGGCTTTGAGAAGATAGACCCAGGGAGAAACTCTGTCTCTTTGGTCAGTTCTTGCTCACCGTCCATTCGCCAGACAGTATTTTTACTGACTTGTATTAAATCCAACATGCATTGATTAAGGCTAGGGAAGGCAGCTGAGTACAATAGTGGGGAAACTGGAACTGTTACAGAAATGTAGCTCTCGCCAGCTTGGCTTCTGGACCACTGCAGAGTTGCTATATTTTAGTTGGGCAATATTTGTGGCACTGGAGTCCCTTTCTAGACAGCATAACTTGCTTGTCTCTGCTTTAACAAATTTTGGCTTTTTTCTTTTGTTTTCTTTAAAAGGTCCCTTGTACCCCCCATCCAGATTTGGCATAGTGAAAATCCCGTTGCCAAACAATTTGATCCAATATAGCACAGGCAACTGCTATTGCAGGCAGGACAGGCAGAGATGGGAAATGCTCTCAGACAACCTAGTGACATAACCCAAGCCATTTGAGATGACAATTTGGGGTAGGATTGGATCCAGATGAGTAATATTAAATATAAACGGTACCCCTTGTGCCACTGTCATTGCCAATGCCCTTTTGCATCATGTACTTAGAAAGCCAGAGCTTTATTAAGATATTTATTTAAGAAAATTGCAGAAACCAAGGAAAACCTCTATACAAAGATGAGCATGCTAAAAGACAAAAATGGCAAAGATCTGCTGGAGAAAGAAAAAAATAAAGAAAACATGGCACAAGCGTACAAAAGAACTGTACAAAAGGACCCCCAAATCAATGACATGTACAAAGGTTTGGTCATTGAGCTATAAGCAGGCATTCTGGAAAGTGAGGTTAAATGCCCCTAGAAAATATTGCTAACCACAAAGCTTCACAGGTTGATGAAATCCCAGCAGAAGTAGTAAAATCTTTTGAGTCAAGACAGGTACAGCATACAGAGTGGGTGCCACAGGACTGCAAAAGATCAGTTTACATGGCAAGATCAAAAAGAGCAGTAATAAAGAATGCTCATCATACTGGAGAATTAATATTATCCCCCATGCTATTAATATATTGCTTTAGATTTTGCAGTCTACATTTCAACCATAGATGGAATGATACCTGTCAGCTTTAGAGGTTAGATATAGAAGTAGGCACCCCAATTCACCTTGCTAAACTTTCAGAGGATAATGGAAAGGGCAAAGATGTCCACCTCCCAAATAGCTCTTTCTGCTTTATTGATTTTTAAAAGATTTTGTTGTGGAACACCTGATCTGCCTGTCAAAGAATTTGTATAATGAGGAAGCAAGAGACAGGGCAGAACTAAATGAACTAAATGGTTTAAGTTTGAAAAAAGAGTGGGCTAAGTTTGTACACTGTTACCTTACTTAAAGGGAGTGTGGTGGCTCAGGTGGCTAGGGATCTAGGACAATTCATCATGGCCACATGACCCTGCTCATTTCAGCCCGGCTTTTCCAACCCGGCTAACCCACCATGGGCTTTTGTCCACAGCTGGTCCTCCGCTGGTGATATACCACTGCCACTACTACTACGCTGCTTCTCTGAGGTTGCCTAGTCGTGGCCGATGTATCATGACCCAAGTCTTCACAGCCGATTCCCCCCTCCCCCGTGGGATGATTAAACACGCCTCTGGTGCTTCTGGTGGTGGCAATATAGGGGGTGCTGGGGGGGAGGGCGTGGTGTCACATTCATCAGCAGCATTTGGATGGGGGCGGGGTGACAGGCAGGCTTGGCCAGCAGCATTTGGATGGGGAGGGGGAGGGGAGGCAAAAGGAGTGGTTGAAATGTACCGTTCTTATTACCAGGATCTGTAACCTACCTTTCCAGTGAAAGACGTGCATCAACACGCTTACCCCTTCTGTGGCCAACCCCAAAGTTCATCCCAGCCAAACCAATGAACTGAAACATGATTAAACATTAACTAGCTTAGAAAAAATACATTGATATTTAATCATGCTTTATTTTAGAATCAGGGAAACCTCTGGTATCTTAGAATATCTAATTCTGATGGCTGTTGCAAAATCTGCCATGGGTTCCAGCAAGGACAAAGCCATACTTACCCTTCTCTCAATTATGCAGATCCATTCAGTCTGTGAGAGTGGATGAGAAGCCTGCAATATGAATGAGAGGAGTTAATGTGATACAGAAAAGCAATTCATTGAATTGTTAAAGGCCTGTGGCTCCCCATACACTCTTTTGCAGAGAGTATTGCCAGGGGCTGTGTCTTACAGGACTTAGTCTTCCGATTTAGTCCTCTTTCCATCAAAGTGGATGATTACATTATCAAGTTCTAATGCAATAGCAAGAGGACTAACTTATATACCACTTTATAGTGCTTTACAGCCCTCTCTAAGCGGTTTACAGAATCAGCATATTGGCCCCAACAATCTGGGTCCTCATTTTACCGACCTTGGAAGGATGGAAGGCTGAGTCTACCTTAAGCTGTGATACTTGAAGTGCCAAACCGCTGGCAGCCGGCAGTCAGCAGAAGTAACCTGCAGCACTGCATTCTATCCACTGCGCCACTACGGCTCATAACAATAGTTATGTAAGTGTAATATCTATATCTGTGTATCACCTATATACCTATCACCTATCATTTATCATTTATCTATCTATCTCTATATTTATCATCTATTTATCTCTATTATCTCTATCTCTATAATATCTATGTACAGTAGTGGCCAAAATTGTGGAAACATCACTTTTTTTGGAGTAGTACCATAAAATTATATATCAGTGGAAAGATAGTTTAATCAAGAATGTAATGCAACAAATTGCAATGTATGGCAGTGAAAGTTGGACCATAAAAAAGGCTGAGTGCCAAAGAATTGAGGCCTTTGAACTATGGTGCTGGAGAAGACTCCTGCGAGTCCCTTGGACTTCAAGGCGATCAAACCGGTCAGTCCTAGAGGAGATCAACCCTGACTGCTCTTTAGAAGGCCAGATCCTCAAGCTAAAACTCAAATACTCTGGCCACCTAACGAGAAGGAAGGACTCACTGGAGAAGAGCCTAATGCTGGGAAAGATTGAGGGCAAGAGAAGAAGGGGACGACAGAGAATGAGGTGGCTGGATGGAGTCATTGAAACAGTAGGCATGAGCTTAAATGGACTGCAGAAGATGGTAGAGGACAGGAAGGCCTGGAGGAACGTTGTCCATAGGGTCGCAATGGGTCGGACACGACTTCGCAGCTAACAACAACAATGCAACAAAGTTTTTTCAATTATCTGTATTCTATGAAAAGTTATAGCCAAATAACCAGAAAAAAGGAAGCACAACTTGCTTAGGTTGATATCAGGTAGCTTTCCTTCATCTGATTATAGCCAATGAGCATGAATGTTTAGAGAGCCAATCAGATCACAGTAGGATTCAGTTATTGATGTCATGTATTGACACTGAGAGGAGGACATTTATCAGTGTGTTATGTGATCACTATCAAGTTGGTTGGTTTTTTTTTCTTTCTTTCATTTAGTGAACTTGTAAAATGTAATAAAATTAAAGTAATGGTGCAAAGAGTTGATTGGTTGCTCAGAAAGCGATGTAAACTAGTATTATTAAGTGAACAAGGCTACAGTTAGAAAGAAATTAAAAGAAAAATTGGTGGGAACTTAACCAAAGGTGGCATTTCTAAGTTTTTGAAGAGATGTAAGGAGACTCAGTCACTACAAAACCATACTAGTAAAGGCAGGAAAAGGTGCACAGCAGCAAGTGATGATAGAAGAATTAAGAGACTGTGCCTACATGACAGAAGAAAATCATCTGGGTGCATACAAGATGAAATGGTGCAATGCAATGTGAAGTTGAGTGCAAGGACTGTTTGGCGCAGACTGCAGGAATTTGGGCTAAAATCTAGAATTCCACAAAAAAGCCACTTTTATTTCTCAAACAAAGGTTGAAAAGACTAGATTGGGCTAAAACCCATGTTACTTGGATAGAGGAACAATGGAACAGTGTTATTTGGAGTGATGAGACCAAGATCTCCCTGTTTGGTAGTGATGGCATAAAATATGTAAGGAGAAGAATCGGAGAAGATTTGCATCCTGATTGCATTACATCTAGCATGAAACACCCAGTCAGTGTTATGATCTGGGTTGTATGACATCAAAAGGTGTGGGCAGAATTTGTGTGATTAATGGGAATATAAATGACCAAAAATACATTAATGAAATACTTGAGCCCAAACTGAAGCCTTCCGCACATGATCTTTTCCAAGAAAATGAATCATTTATATTTCAACAGGATTCAGCTCCATGTCATGTTGCTGCTGTGTGCAAAAAGTGGTTTCAGGATAATCATATTCCACTGCTGGAAAGGCCTGGGAATAGCCCAGACCTTAACCCAATTGAAAATTTATGGAGCCGACTAAAGAAACTTGTTAGTCAGAAGCAACCCAGCAATAAAACCCAGTTAATAGAAGCAATCATTCAGTCTTGGTTTCACATTATAACAGCTGCAGAACTAAAGGACTTGGTTCACTCTATGGTAAGACGTTGTAAGGCCGTAATTCATGTTAAAGGTTACCCAACTAAGTATTCTAGGGATGCGGTGGCTCAGTGGGTTAGGACGCTGAGTTTGTTGATCAGAAGGTCGGCAGTTTGGCAGGTCGAATCCTGAGTGCCGTGTAACAAGAGTGAGCGCCTGTTACTCGTCCCAGTTTCTGCCAACCTAGCAGTTCAAAAGCACATAAAAATGCAAGTAGAAAAATAGGGACCACCACGGTGGGAAGGTAACAGCGCTCCGTGCGCCTTTGGCATCTAGTCATGCCGGCCACATGACCACGGAGATGTCCTCGGACAAGCGCTAGCTCTTCAGCTTTGAAACGGAGATGAGCACCGGCCCCTAGAGTCAGAAACGACTAGCACACGTTTGTGGGGGAACCTTTACCTTTACCTTTAACTAAGTATTAACTGACATGGTGATAAGTTTTGTATATCTCGTTTTTTCTATGGTGATAAGTTTTGTATATCTCATTTTTTCTACATGTTTCACTTTTCTTCTTTATAAATTGCTATTCCAAATAGCAAGTCCTTCATAAAAGTTATTGAATTACATTCTTGATTAAATTATCTTTCCATTGATATATAATTTTATGGTACTACTCCAAAAAAAGTGGTGTTATTAGCCATCAAACCTCAAATGTACACTTTTCCCAAAAGGTTTCCACAATTTTGGCCACTACTGTATCTATCATTTAACTATCATCTGTCTGTCTGTCTGTCTGTCTGTCTGTCTGTCTGTCTGTCTGTCTGTCTATCTATCTATCTATCTATCTATCTATCTATCTATCTATCTATCTATCTATCTATCTAATTTATCTGTCTAGAGAAGAATTAGATGTAGTAGACGACTACATACAGTACCATATTTCACTGAAAGTAAGACTTACCCCGAAAATAAGCCCTAGCTTGATTTTTGGGAGGTGGGCCTAAAATAACCCCCACCCCCAAAATAAGCCCTAATTTTAGGGCAAGGCGCAGACCTAAAAATTGAGTCAGAATGGGGTTGGGGGGTTGGAGCTTAACATTGCAGCCAGGCCTCCCATGGATTGACACTTGCCTCGCCGGAAGGAGCAGCTTCATTCTACAGCTGAGAATGGAGCTTGTCCTGCATTTTGCAGTCAGAGGCCTTTCTGGAAGGCCTGTGTAGCTGAGAACTGAGTTATGGATTCAATCCATAGCTCAGTTCTCAGCTGCAGAAGAAGTGGGCCAGCTGGGTGGGGCTGTCAGTGCCACTGTTGCAAGATGAGTGGAAAAGACACACACACACACACACACACACACACACACACCAAATATTATCTGGTGCCTCTTTGGGAGGCAAAAAAAAAAAGACTGGGTCTTATTTTCGGGGAAACACAGTATACCTTGGCCAATGGATCTCAATGGTAGGTGATATAATAAAGGAAATTGAATGGCGTGTTAAATGTGGTTGGCAGGCATTCGGCGAGTTAAGCATAATTTTCAAGAACAACCTCCCCCTATGTCTGAAGACAAAGTTTCCATCAGTGTGTGCTACCTGCTCTAACATATGCCGGTGAAACATGGACACTACCTCAATCAACAAAACCTATGAGTGGCAAAAGAGCCATGGAAAGATACATGCTCGGCATTACAAGACAAGATAGAAAGGCCTGCCTGTGGACTAGTATACAATATCATCAAAAGTATACAATATCATCAAGAGAGTAAAAAAATTGAAATGGAAATGGGCCAGCCACATAGGAAGAAGAACTGATGGCAGGTTGACCAATGCAGTCATTGAATGGATCCCAGTCGATAAAAAGTGTCCATAAAAGAGAGCTAAAACAAGGTGAATTGATGACATCACCAAGTATTGCTGGCAAAAGAAAGCTCAGGACTGCATTGGTTGTAAACATATGGAAGAGGCCTTCATCCTGCAGTGGACAGACAATGACTAAAATGATGATGATGATCTATTTATCATCTATATATCTATCCATCTCCATCTATCTTTACTTACATAATGCTTGTGTTTGATAATTATATATAATTGTATCTGTCTACTGTTGTAATAATATATTATGCTTTATATATTATTTTTTTCCTTTGGAATTTTTTACTTATTTTTTTAAACACTTGTTTTGTATTTTTTAACAATGTACGTATGTATCATGGTATTTTGTTCCTTTTGTTTTTCGCTTTTTTACTGTTCTTATTTTAAAACCAATTAACAAAAAGTTCTAATGCAATCCTTCAGCAAGGATCCCTCTTTATACAGTACAGGAAGGTTTAGTTTTGTCAATGCTAAGATCTTTCTTCTGTGAAGAAGCTAGTAGCAGTTTGATTTAAATGATGGGGATAGACTTAGATGAGGGGACAGAAGGGAAATCAAATTTGCTGATGACACTAAACTGGCAGGAATAGTCAACCTCCCAGAAGATAGTTTCAAGATCCAGAAGGATCTCAATAGACTTGACTACTGGGTCCTATCTAACAAAATGAAATTCACTGGTGAGAAAAGTAAAGTTTTACATTTAGGCAAGAAAAAACTAATGCACAGGTATAGGATAGGTGGTACCTCGCTCAATAGCAATAAGTGCAAGAGGGGTCTTGGAGTCCTAGTGGATAATCACTTAAATATGAGCCACCATTGTGCTGCATCATGTGAAGTATTAATACCACTTTACAATGCCTTGGTAAGGCCACACTTGGAATACTGCATTCAGTTTTGTTTACCCCAATGTAAAGAAGATGTTGAGACTCTACAAAGAGTACAGAGAAGAGCAACAAAGATGATCAGGGGACTGGAGGCTAAAACATATAAGGAACAGTTGCTGGAATTGGGTATGTGTCGAGCCCCATGGGACCCACATTCAGTGAGGGGAGAGTGTCACTGCACGTTTTTTTTGTTCGTCAGAAAAGTTCATTTCTAACTGTATTTTTCCCT
>JAKJMR010014286.1:0-26672 GCA_024449315.1 Daboia siamensis | reverse complement strand
TGCTGGTACGACACATAGCTGCGCAAGTAACGCTCCACCGCTGCATTCGCCCGTTCCGCCACCCCGTTCGTACTTGGGTGGTATGCTGAACTCAGCCCCTGCGTTGCTCTGATGTACTGTACGAAGCTCCTCCAGAACCGTGCCGTGCCAGGCCAAACCGTCCCGCAAGGTAAGCGTACCGGGATGTGCCTGCACCCACTCGTCGGTTGCCAGCGCCTCCCTGCAATCCCCCAGGAGACCGTCCGTCAACGCGCAGGCCGTGTGCTCTGCTCCCTCCGCTAGGCAGGGGGGCACCAACGCTTGTACAACCTCCTCCCTCCGGCAGTCGTACTGGGGTAGCTGTGACAGGGCGTCCGCCAGAAAGTTCCTGCCCCTGGGCACGTACTTGAGGCGAAATCGGAAGCGCTGGAAGTATTGAGCCCACCGCACGTGCTTCGGGGACAGACGGCGGGGTGTCTGCAGGGCCTCCAGGTTCTTGTGGTCCGTCCACACCTCAAACACCTGGCTAGCCCCGAGTAGGTGCCTCCACATCCCCAACGCCCAGCGGACCGCGAAGGCCTCCTTTTCCCAGACGGCCCAGGCCCTCTCTGTGGTAGACAATTTTTTGGACGCGTACGCGCAAAGCCGTAACACCCCCGTTTCGTACCGCTGCAGCAGGACAGCCCCCATGGCCACGTCGCTGGCATCGGCCTGCACCACGTAGGGCAGGTCGGGGTTCGGGTGTCGTAGGATGGGTTCTTTAGCAAATTGGGCTTTGAGCGCTTCAAACGCGCGTTGACAGGCGGTGGTCCACGCTAGCTTCTGCCCCGGTCGTGGCAGTGTCGTCGCGTGCTTTGTGCGTAGCAGATCCGTGAGCGGTAGGGCGAGGGAGGCAAAGCAGGGGATGAACTGACGATAGAAGTTCACGAACCCCAGGAAGCTCTGCAACTGCTTCCGGGTCCGCGGAGCTTGCCACTGCTGGATGGCCTCCACCTTACTCGGGTCCATCTCCACCCCGTTTGCGGACACCCGGTAGCCCAGATAGTCGAGCCGGGGTTTGTGAAACTCGCACTTGGAGAGTTTCACATACAAGTGGGCCTCCCTCAGTTTGGATAACACGCAGCGGACCAGGGTGACGTGCTCCTCCATCGTTGACGTGTATATCAGGATATCATCGAGGTACACTAAGACCCCCCGATACAGGTGTTCATGCAGGACTTGGTTAATAAGCTGCATGAAAACAGCGGGGCCCCCCTGTAGACCGAATGGCATCACCTGAAACTGGAAGCTCCCCAGCAGGCAATTAAAGGCCGTCTTCCACTCGTCGCTGGCCTTGACCCGCACACGATAGTACGCCTCCCGCAGATCCAATTGGGTGAATATACGGCCTCTGGTTAGATGGGCCAGGAGGTCTTTCATGAGGGGCAGGGGGTACAAATGCTCCACGCATACTGCGTTCACCCCCCGGTAGTCCACACACAGCCTGAGGGTCCCGTCCTTCTTCTCCCTGAAGAGGACAGGGGCCGCCATCCGTGACCGGGCGGGTTGGATAAACCCCCTTCGCAGGTTCTGGTCGATGTATCGTCAAAGTTCCTGCATTTCCCAGGATGCCATCGCATACATGCGGGGTTTGGGCAGTTTCACCCCCGGCTCCAGCTCAATCGCGCAGTCTGTGGGGTGGTGAGGTGGCAAGGCATCACACTCTTTCTCGTCAAACACGTCCGCTAGGTCTGCGTACTCTTGCGGCACCTGTACCCCAGACCCGGCATCGACCCCTGCAGCTGTCTCCGGGCCCCCGGGCCCCTCCGGACCCATGTAGGAGTGCCGCGCAGGGGGTTGGGGCCCTGTACCCAGGCGCAGGTGTCGGCACCCCCCCTCCCACCAGATCGTGGGGCCCCACATGTCCAACCACGTGAGCCCCAATATGACCGCCTCCGTCATGGACGGTACCACGACAAAGCGTAATGTCTCCCAGTGGGTACCCAGTTCCAACCTCACCGGTGCCATTACATGCGTGATCGGTGCCCCGCCCAGGAGGGACCCATCCACCTGCTGGAACCGAAGGGGTTTTGGCAGCCGCTGTAGGGGAATGCCCACCTCTGTTGCTACCCCCTGACTGATGAGGCACCGCGTGCTCCCTGTGTCGATCAAAACCTTACATGCCCTCCTTTCGCCGGTTTGTGGGCTTACCAACGTGACGGGTAATACGAAGGGGGACACCGGAGCGCTTACCATTGGGTCCTCCTCGTAGTCACGATCCTCAGACCCCTCCAGCACATCAGTCCTCCCGTCCGCTGGTTCTTCTGCACGTACTGGTGTTGATGCTCGGGGTGTCTCAGTAGCCATCTGGTACGCCGCCCTAGAACGTTCCGGAGTCCGTCTGGGAGTCGGGACCCGCACCACCAGGGTAGTAGGCCTCGCCCGGGGTGGTGGTAATGGGCAGTCCACTGCCCGGTGGCCTGGCTGGTCGCAACGAAAGCAGCGGAACGCTGGCCGGGGCGCCTGGGTGGGGGTGGGTTGTGGCACCGCCGGCCCGGGTTTCCGCCCGTCGGCCCTCGACACTCCGAGAACCCGCCTGGCCTCACTGCCCGCCTCGGGCCTGCCAGATCCAGCTCCACCGCCACCCGGAACCAATCCTGGAGCCGTGCGGGAACCCCCTGCACTGCGCATGCCCGCCGAAGGGCCCCATCGAGGCCGGCCCGAAAGAGGTGCACCAGCATGCGTTACGGCCATGAGCGCAACCGGCCCGCAACTGTGCGGAAGTCGTGCACATATTCCACCGCCGGCCGGCCCCGCTGTCGGATGTTGGAGATGTCGGCCTCCGCACGGTGGGTTCGGGAGGCATCCTCAAAGCGGGCATGCAAGGCGTCCAAGAACAGCCTGACGTCGCCAAGCTCACGGGCGTGGTCACTGTAGAGGTAGGCGGCCCAGGTCGCGGCCTCTCCCTGGAGGCACGCTGTGACCGCCACCACCATTGCCCACTGAGAGGCATAGGCCTGGCCGTATCCATCCAGGTGGTTGATGACCTGACCCAGAAACATGGCCAGGTGATCGGGGTGGCCATCGTATGTAGTGGTCAGCGGCGGTGGGCCCCATACGACGCCCGGGCTTCAATATCCGACAGGTGGGGGCCCCTGGCCCTGAGTCGCCCCCCCCGTCCTGGCTGTAGGCCATCCAGAGGGCCTTTCTGGTGTTGGCCAACCTTCGCGTCCCTTTTGCGCCGTCGTAGTGGAGACCCGGGCACTGCCTTCCCCGGGCACCTTAAATTTCGGGCTAGCCAGCCGAAAGCGGGACGCCGTTGGTTGTTTGGGTGCGCCCACGAGGGTCCACTGGCCTGTGTCCGCCTCAGGGCCTGTGGCCGGCCAGGAACTGCTGTCACGAGACCCAACCTCCCCAAACCTGTCTCGTAATACGTCCATCGTCTGGCTACCGGGGGCGGTTGAGTAACTCGTCTTCCCCGTCGTCCTCGGTTAGTCGTCTCTCCCTCCAGCCCGTAGGGCCCCCGCTGGGCCGGGCCGTATGTCTTTGCTCAGGTGCCGTGAGACCCAGAACCGAGCTCAGCCACCATTCCCCGCCCACAGTCTGGCTGCTGGTACCCTGGGACTCCACCCCAGGTCCCGCTGGTGGCGCCTCACGTAGTTTGGGCTGCACAACTGGCTGGGCGTCATCCACCCCCGCCACCTCGAAGGGCTTCTCCGCCACTTCGGCCGCGCCGGCCTCCTCCGTCCCGCCCTCCAGGGCAGCCCCCTGCACGCCTTCTGCCACTCCCCAACAGCAGGGAAAAGACACACAGCAGTAAGGCCAAAAGGAAAAAAGGGAACGCTGGCTTAATGTCAAATCCCGTCCGGCAGCAACCAGAACAAAGGCCAAAAGCAGGAACGGGAGACCACCCCCACAGATTGCAAACTCTTTATCCTTCAAAGCAGCAATCCGCGGAAGGAAATAAAGCCAGCGTTGGTCGCTACTATATACACATCCATAGTACACGCCCAAACCCCACCCAAACATACCCACGCCCTCCGATCCCCTATATCCACCCCTCTCCGCCCCGGAGGGACCTTCTGTCAGATGCTCCACCAGGTGAGTCCTTGCTCGTGCGCCTCCCTGGCCTGGCTCTCCCCGGCTCCGACTCTCCTCACAACCGTTGACAGCCAATTGCACCAGCTGCTCCACCGCTGCAGCTGGAGCACGCTCCGCACAGCCCGTCCCAGATCTTGTTTCGCGGGCGGGGTCGTTCTGTGCCGACGATACCCCAGCCCACGTCCCGGTCTGCTCCGTGGGGAGTGGGCTGAACGGCCGCGGCAGCCCGGCGGACCATAGGCCGCCATCTGAAGCAGTTGCGCCGGCTGCCCCGCAGGGTGGGCCGGCCGCCGCAGCATCCCGCGCAGGCGCAGCGCCCGATGGGGACGGCGGCGAAGCATCGGCCGGCCTGGGCGTGTTGCCAGCCGTCGAGGAGCAGGGCGATGCCGGTGACCCGTCCGAGCTCCCGGCAGGCCGAGCAGAGTAGGCGGAGGCAGCCGCGGTACCGGCCAAGGACGACGGCGACGAAACAGCTGTCTGGTGCGTCCGGTGAGTCGCCGGGGAGGCGGGCGGGGCCGACGGGCTGTCCGGGCCTGGGCAAGACAGTCTGGAGAGGCCGAGGGGGCGGAGGGGTCCCCTCCCGATTGTCGGCCCCTTAGGGCATGACAGCTGTCCTCCATGATGGAGGAACTGCACCTCCAGTCTGAATTTCATTAAACAAAATATTTAAGGGTTCCATCATTTCGACTATCAACATTTTATAGTAAATTGCTGTTAATCCATCTCAGGGGTGTCAAACTCAATTTCACTGAGGGCCGCATCAGCATTGCGGTTGCCCTCAGGGGGCCGGGTGGGTGTGGCCAGGGTGGGTGTGGCCTACTGGGTGGGCGTGGCT
Source organism: Daboia siamensis (assembly GCA_024449315.1). Classification (NCBI taxonomy): domain Eukaryota; kingdom Metazoa; phylum Chordata; class Lepidosauria; order Squamata; family Viperidae; genus Daboia; species Daboia siamensis. Next base: position 21,778 of record JAKJMR010014286.1, on the reverse strand, counting down.
AGAGTGTGTATGGCGTACTGGGTAGGCGTGGCCAGCTCTACATCGTTCGCATCAAGGGTGCCTATGGGGGCCTGGGCTGGGGGTCTCTGGCAGAAGGAGGGTCTCTGGGCCGGGGCCAAGGCAGTGGGGGCCGTTCCCTCACTGTTTCCAGGATGGCTTCACGGGCCGCATGAAACCACTTCACGGGCCAGATCCGGCCCCCGGGCCTTGTGTTTGACATGTCTGATCCATCTGTTCCCGGAGCCTTGCCCAATTTCAACTGTTTAATAGCTAAAGAAATTTCTTCTGATGTAATTGGGCAATTCATCTCAAGTTGTTGTTCTTTTGAGTCTCGGAAAATGAGCTCCCTGTAAATACTTGTCTATATCTAAACTTGTATATTTTCTTTAGAATATAATTTCGAGTAAAAATCTAAAAAACTCCTCTTAATCAAATTTTGTTGGTAGACATCTTTTCCTTTATATTCTATTTTATCTATAGTATGTGATTTCTGTTTCTTCCTTAATTGGTAAGCCAACCATCTACCAGGCTTATTAGCGTTACAAAAAGTATTATGTTTAGCATAGCGCAAATTAGTTGCTACTTGATCAGCCAGTAGCATATTAAATTGTTCTTTCAGTAAATGTATTGAAATCCTTAAATTGTTATCTAATGGATTCAAAATAAGCTTTTTCTCCTTAGATTTATTTATTTATTTTATTTTTATTACATTTATATCTCCGAAGACTCAGGGCGGCTTACAAGCTTAGCAGTAGCCTTCATTCTATGTATATGCCTGCTTGTTAGGGCTTTCACACACACCCCAAGCGGCATTATTACAAAGTCAGCTTATTACCCCCAACGATCTCGGTCCTCATTTTATCTACCTCGGAAGGATGGAAGGCTGAGTCAACCTTGAGCCTAGTGGGATGCGAACCTGCACTAATTGCAGGCAGCTGGTGTTACTTAAGGAGGCATTAGCCCTCTGCTCCACCAAGATCAAGATCTAAACATTTTTGCGTTTGCTTACGCCTGTAGGCATTGTTCATATAAATCAAAACCCCTCTCATATAAGCTTTACTAGCATCCCAAACCATTTCCATCGATGTACCTTTATGAATATTTGTAACAAAAAATTATTTCATATGTTCTCTACATTTCTGCAAGAACAAGTCATTTGTAAATAAATTCTCATTCAGCCTCCAGGATCTTCTGCTACCATCTTCAGCAAAAAACTCCAACCAAACAGGACTATGATCAGACATTGTCCTAGGGAAAATCTTAACGTTCTTAACCCAAGAAAAAAGATCAGTAGTAATCAAAATAAGGTCAATCCTAGAGAAAGATTTATGTCTATCCGAAAAAAAGTAAAATCTCTGTCTCTCATATTCCTTTCCCGCCATACATCTCTTAATTCCAGATCCTCCTTCAGATCAAAAAAAGCTTTAGGCAATTTCGAGTTAAAAATTTTTTTGGAGGATCCCTTCTTGTCTTCAGATGGGACCAAAACTCCTTTCCAATCCCCCATCATGATAACAGATTTATAATCCAATTCGATTAGTCTCTGGTGTAAAAATTTGAAGAATTTTTGCTGTTATTGATTTGGAGCATATAGTCCAACAAGAAGAACTTTCTTTCCTTGTAATATTAATTCAATACTAACATATCTCCCTTGTTTATCCGATTCAATCAATCTTGCCGAAAAATCTTTTCTTAAATAAATGACCACTCCAGCCTTCTTCGGAGCAGAAGATGCAAAATGTGTTCCCAATCGGGAATTAATCAGATACTTTTGGTCTTTTAATGCAATATGTGTCTCTTGTAAGCAAACAATGTCATTTTTGTGTTGTTTCAGATAAAAAAATTCTTTCTTTTCTGTGGTGAATTTAAGCCATTAACATTCCATGTCAGGAACTTCACCATCTCTGGTGACCATGAGCCTTTGGAACATGGCCTGAAGATCAGCTGTTGCTCTCTTCAGACGTGCTCCTCCCACAGGCTCTGAGACAGTGGCGTCTTGCATAGTTGGACCAGATACAGGCTTCTGTTTTTGCTCTTTTTCCATACGCTTATATGCAGCCCTTGTCATCCTCTGTTCTTTTGGGTCTTCCTTTAATGCCAAACTCTGCTCCATAACCTCCGCCTGCCGTATCTCCTCAAGAGGCAATGACATTGCCCCTACACTCAATTATCTTCTTGTCTTACATCTGTTCTTTTGATTCGATGAGATGGTGGTGAGCCTGCTTTCAGGACCTTAATGTAGAAATCTTTTGCTTTTAAAATTGTATCCAATCTGTATCTGGTCTCTGCGTAATTTACCACAATTCCATTAGGTATTTCCCATCTGAACTGGATTTGTCGCTTCTTAAGCTCATCGGACAGAAAGGCAAAATCTTTCCTTTTTGTAAGAATTTTTGGAGGTATCTCCTTTAAAATTATAATGTCTTGGCCTGCAATTTGAAATCTTTCCCGATAAAAGGCCTGGATAATAGAATTTCTGGTTGATCTCCTGGAAAAATAAATCACTACATCTCTAGGCAAATTTTTTTGCCTAGCAAATCAGGAGTTAACCCTAAATGTCTTATCCATTTCTTTAAGTAGTTCTTCAGGTTCACATTTCAAAACAGGAGCCACTGCTCGTGCTACTTCCCATTCCAAATCTTCTTTAGGATTCTCTTTAAGGCCTCTGATACGCAATGCAAACTCCAGGCTCTTATATTGTGATATAGTAACTTCGTCCTCTGTTCTGTCAATCTTAGCCTCTGTTCTATCAATCTTCTGTTCAGCATCAATGATTTTATTTTCCAAATTCTCCACATACTCTATAACTGAGTCCACACGAACATCCAGGCATTCTATAAGTGCAGCCAAACCCTGGAGTGCAAGCACTATATCTTCCCTCATCTGATTGTTTTGGTTAACAAATTCTTCCTTTGTTTCCTTTATTTCTTGCTGCAAAACTTGTGTTGACTGCATCACAACTCGCTGAATGTCTGTCAGTGTAAATGCAGGAGGTGGGGGGGAGGGTGGTTGTACTGTAAGTTTGATCGAAGTCTGCCCTACAGCTTGTGATAAAGGTGAAGAAATAACATTCTTAGAAATTGGAGGCCCTCCCCCACGTCTCGCAGCCATCTCTTAGGTTTCGATTTCCTCTTTCACCCAGCAGAATCAAAGTTAAAAAAAAAAAGAAGGGAGAGGAAAGAAAAAATAAAAGTTCTCCCAAAGTTCCTTAACCTTTGATAAGAAAAAAGGGAACAGGCTTTCAAATAGACAAAATCCGGTACTGGGTAAAGTCAGTTGCAAATTGTTTCTCTTGCTATGTAACAAAATATAACAGTTTTCCAACGTAGTCACTTCACACAGGAAAGAAACATTCCAGCGCCATTTTTACTCCATTTCAGACTTACAACTTGAAGAAGATAATGAATCTGAGTTAAAGTTAAGATCCAACTTGAAAATTCAGATCTTCCTGCTTTGCTCTGCCTGCTTCTCAAAAAAACAAAATACTCACAGTCCCATCTAAGCAGCAGGTGCAGTTGTCACATCTGGTTCCACTCCTTTTGGAGCGAAAACGTCCTGAGAGCGGAGAAAGCCTGGGCTCCGAGGGGGCTCACCCTGTTATCCCCCAAGCTACTTGAGAGAATCGCAGGGGAGCTCTACCTCTACCCAGGCAAGCTCGCCTCTCCTCCCGAGGGAGAGGCTCCAGCGCCGCGAGACAGCTGATTTTCACTGCCTCTGAGCGCTTTGACGCTTCCCAGGATAGGGGAGCTTCAAAATGCTGCCATTCGGCGTGGTAGCACTACCAGAAGTCCCTTTTTATCTATATCTTAAATTGTATTTTATTACTATTTCATCTTAAATTGTATCTTATTTAATTCCATTTTAAATTGTTTTTTATCAAATTCCATTTTGGATTGCTTTTATCAAGTTTTGGTGACGGTTTGTTGCTGGAACTTTGCACTTTGATATGGCCCCAGAGCTAATCAATAAAGTTGTTGAGTAAGAATTAAGGCTGGAGATGAATGGAAAACAGCATTCAATTGCCCACTGGGCAGATACCAGTTTCGGGTAATGCCGTTTGGTCTCCAGGGAGCCCCAGCAGTATTCATGCAACTCATAAATCAGGTACTGCATGAACACCTGTACTGAGGGGTTCTCGTTTACCTTGATGATATTTTAATATACACCAACACTATGGAGGAGCATGTCACCCTTGTTCAGCAGGTTCTGAAGAAATTATTGGCTGCCCGCTTATACGTGAAGCTCACAAAATGTGAGTTCCATAGGACCAGTCTGGATTACCTGGGGTATCGGGTGTCGGTGGAGGGGTTGGAGATGGACCCCCCGGAAAGTGGAAGCTGTTCAAGAGTGGCAAGCGCCACGAATGCATAGGCAGCTGCAAAGTTTCCTGGGTTTTGCTAATTTTTATCGGCAGTTCATCCCAGGCTTTGCTGCGATAGCCTTGCCGTTAATGGACCTGTTGCGTACATGACAATCTGGAGAGAAACCACGTCCTGGGCTGAAATTGGCGTGGTCCACTAAGTGCCAACAGACGTTTGAGTCTCTGAAGGCTCTGTTTGCTAGAGAACCTGTATTAGTGCATCCTAACCCGGACGTACTTTTTGTGGTCCAAGTGGATGCCAGTGACGTTGTGGTGGAAGCTGTGTTACTGCAACGAAACGCTGATGGTGCACTTCAACCGTGTGCATACTCCTCCAAAAAACTGACGTCCACGGAGCACGCATGGGCAATATGGGAAAAAGAAGCATTTGCCGTTCGCTCAGCCCTGGAGGTGTGGTGACATCTATTAGAGGGGGCAGCCCAACCCTTTGAAATATGGACAGACCATAAAAACCTGGAAATTCTGCAATCACCAAGAAAACTTGCACCCAAATACATCAGGTGGGCTCTTTTCTTCCGACGCTTTAATTTCGTGTTGAAATACATTCCGGGGGGAAAGAACTTTCTCGCCTATGCGTTGTCATGCCTCCCCCAATATGACAACAAGCGACAAGAGGCAGTCCAGGCACTCATTCCACCAGATAACCCAACAGACGACAAACACATAGCATGTGAAGCGGTGGATGACTTATCTCGTGTTTTGTGTGAAGCATTGAAAAAGGACACCTGGCTGAAGGAGCATTCTGGACTCCTCACTCTACGTGATGGGTTGGCTTGGCATGGGGACAGACTGAACATACCTTCAGCGCTTCGTCCTGCTATTCTGTACTGGTGTCATGATGCCAAACAGGCCGGTCATTCTGGTTTTCTCAAGACTTTACACCTGATGCAGCAGCAGTTTTGTTGGCCATGTATGAAGGTAGACATTGAACAATACGTCCGGAACGGCCATATGTGTGCCATGGCAAAACCTCGTACAGGAAAGCCATTGGGTTTACTGCAATCAGTGTCTGATCCCGTGCAACCGTGGCAGGATATAGCCATGGATTTTATCGTGGGACTACCAGAGAGCAGGGGCTATAACGTGATTTGGACAGTTGTAGACCTGTTTTCAAAACAGGCACATTTCATCCCCTGCAAAGGCCTACCGTCGGCCAGGAGACTAGCCTGGATGTTCCTCTCCCACATTTACCGGTTGCACGGGGTTCCTCGATGAATAATCTCCAATTGCGGATTTCAATTCACAGCACAGTTTTGGAAGGAGTTTATCAGACATATCGGGTCCACCCAAGGACTGAGTTCAGGATATCACCCGTGCACCAATGGAGCAGCTGAGAGAGCCAACACCACAGTAGAGCGGATGCTCAGATGTTACATAACGTATCAGCAAACTGACTGGGCGGACCTATTAGCATTTGCTGAGGTCGCTCATAATAACGCTGTTCACAGCAGCACAGGTTTGACGCCTTTTAGGGTGGTAGCGGGTTACGACTTTGTACCCATTCCTGAATACGATCAGGGAATGTCAGCTCCTTGTGGGCCCAGAGAGTGGGTAGACCAGATGGAAGGGGTCTGGATAGCCGCTAAAAAGGCATTGACAAAAGCCTTGGCTAGGACCAAGGAGCAAGCAGATAAAAAACGGGAGCCGTTTGTAACCCCCAAACCAGGGGATTGGGTGTATCTTTCTACCAAGTATCTGCAACTGCAGATACCTAGCAGAAAACTAGGACCCAAATACCTAGGTCCGTTCCAAGTAGTCCGAGTGGTTAACCCCATGATGGTGAAACTGAGGTTGCCAAAGTTCCTGGGGAAGGTCCACCCCGTCTTCCACAGCAGCTTGCTCAAGCCTGCTCGGGGACTACCTGAGGAGGTGGGTGGAGGAGCTCCAGGTCCGGTGCATGGGGATCATTATGAGATACAGGCAGTCCTTGACTCGAGGGTATGGAGGGGACGAATACAGTACCTAGTGTTGTGAAAAGGATATCCAGTGACAGAGGCATCATGGGTGGCGGAAGGGGACGTACAAGCAGCCCGCCTGGTCACGGCATTTCACTGCAAACATCCGGGTAAACTGGGCAGTGGTGAGAGGAAACCAGCAACCCGGGTGGTTAAACACCCAGTCTCCCATTCTTGCCTTTCAGGTGGGTCCTTGGTAGAGGGATCCGCCTGTCGAGCCTCACTGGCTTGCCACTCTCTGGGGAAGCCTCACCCGTCCTGGAGAACACCAGCCAGCACGGAGATACCTACCTCTCAGTGTGCCTGCCAGCCTCCGCATCTGCGCAGTTCCTTCCACCACCCCTGCGCGGCGCGGGGAGCCTCTGTGGTAGCCGTACAGCCAGGACCAGCGCGGGCAGCCGTCGAACAACTGACAGCCGCGTCTGCGCAGTGTCTTCACTCTGTCGGGCCTCCGACAAGGGCCCTCCCTCGGGCCTCCTCAGCAACCGGCAGGGCATGGTCAATTCGGAACGGCGCAAGCGGCTATCACAGATAGAGTGGAACATGGCTGTCAGGTTGGACAAACGACGGGGATGGGTTGGACACGGCAAGGGGTAACGGGGACCGAGGGTGTGCGCGTGTGGAGGGGTCTGCGCAGCATGGGTGGTGGGGATGTGAATGGGATGGATGGGGAAGTGTGAGGGGGTTCAAGGACCAGGCCAGGGATTGCCTGGCAGACTCACCAAATGGTTGCCACCATCATGCACAGCACGGAGCAGGCGGGCAGGGAGGAGATGGGTGGGGTTTTTGTTAGATTGTGGGCGGATTTGGGTTTGTGTTGGTGGGGTGAGGCCGGGGTGTGTTTGGTTATTAAAGGAGCGTTGGAGCAGGGTGCTGCCAACGCTGACTTTGCTCCGGTTTACTTTCTTTTCGGTTGCAAGAAGAATAAACAACGTCACTCGTACCTTGGATGTGTCTGTGGTTTGTCATCAAGGACGCAGTTTGACAGTCATAACCACCAGCAGCCGGACAGTTGGCCAGGGGGGAGGGAGGTTCCCACAGTGCGGCTTTAATGAACAATGGACCGGATGTTGGCCTGTCAGCCAGGGGGGGTGGAGCTATGGATGGGGAGCGTATGTAAAGCACTGGGAGCAGACCATTTGTTTGCAAATCATTTGTGGATTAAAGCATTTGTTGAAGTGTTCCTGTGTGCCAATTACCTTGTCCTTATTCTGTCATGTATGAGGAGGCTAGAGACTGATAAGGACACTGACACATAAGAGGAAATTCAAGCTGCCATTTCCACCATTCGATGTATTTATAGTCTTTGTCTCAGAGCAAGCAAAGGTTTTGAATGATTCAGTTTTGACTTCACACTGGCACATACCACACCTCCCGGCCCCAAACAAAAGTGATTGCCAGTGCCAGTGCATAAAACTAATATCTCCTTGGCGCAATTTGATCAGCTTCAAGCTAATGCTGATTCACAATCCCGTCAGAAATGCCCAGTAGCAATGACAGATCAATTTGATGGTTTGCAGCATACTGCACCTAATGTGGGGGGAACATACTGCCAGCCTAATGTGGGGGACTATATTGCACCTAATGTGGGGGGAACATACTGCCAGCCTAATGTGGGGGAACTATAACCTAATGTGGGGGAACTATACTGTACCTAATGTGGGGGGGAATTACAACCTAATGTAGGGGAACTACAAACTAATGTGGGCAACTATACTGCACCTAATGTGGGGGGAACATACTGCCAGCCTAATGTGGGGGACTATATTGCACCTAATGTGCGGGGAACATACTGCCAGCCTAATGTGGGGGACTATATTGCACCTAATGTGGGGGGAACATACTGCCAGCCTAATGTGGGGGAACTACAACCTAATGTGGGGGGAATGTTGCTGGTATATTGTTTTTGTAGCGCTGTATATATTTATTGGTATTTTACTAATAGCAATTCGGAATCCCTAGGAAACAATTATGTCAAGAAAGAGAAAAATTGACTCTGAGTGTAGGATATTCAAAGAACAGTGGACTTATTACTTTTTCATACAGTACAAGGAAAGAGCTGTGTGTCTGATATGCCAGAACATAGTGTCTGTGTTCAAAGAATACAATTTGCGTCGACACTATGAAACTCAACATAAAGATAAATATGATTGTTTGGTCGGAGAAGTGAGAAAAGATAAAATATTAAAACTGAAAAATACATTGACAGCTCAGCAAAATACTTTTGTGAAGCAGAAGCAGCTAAATATTTCATCACTGAGAGCAAGTTTTAAAGTTGTCAAGCTAATAGCGTGCACTGGCAGACCATTCGTGGAGGGAGAATTTGTTAAAGAATGCCTTCTTTCTGTTGCCAAAGAGATGTGTCCAGAAAAGGCCGATTCATTTAGTACAGTGAGTCTTTCAGGACCTACAATTACACGGAGGATTGAAGAAATGGGAGACAATCTGTATCAGCATTTGCAAAACCTGACAAAAAAACTTTCCTATTTTTCCTTGGCACTTGATGAAAGCAATGATGTTCGTGATTCTGCACAACTTTTAATTTTTATTCGTGGGACGAATGACAATTTCGAAGTCACAGAAGAGCTTGCTGCACTGCAAAGCATTAAAGGAACAACTACAGGAGAGAATATCTATGAAAAGGTTTGCCAAACTGTGAATGGTTTGGAGCTGGACTAGGCTAAACTAGCCAGAGTGACAACTAATGGTGCTCCTAGCATGGTGGGGTCTAAGAAAGGAGTAATTGCTCGCATTAACCAAGAGATGGACAAACATAATTATTCTCATCCAATAGCCATACACTGCCTCATCCACCAACAAGCGCTGTGTAGTAAATCACTGAAGTGGGACTCTGTTATGACAATTGTGATATCTTGTGTTAACTTCATTAGAGCTCAGGCACTAAACCACAGACAATTTCAGGAATTTCTGTCTGAGCTAAATGCTGACTATGGAGATGTTCTGTACCACACAGAAGTCCGTTGGCTGAGTCGACGGAGAGTTTTGAAATGTTTCTATGACTTACTTCCACAGATTACAGCTTTTCTGCTTTCAAAAAACAAAGAAGTACCAGAGCTCAATGATGCAGAACGGAAATGGCACCTTGCCTTTCTAACAGATGTAACAGAGCTACTCAACAGTTTCAATGTGCAACTTCAAGGAAAAGGGAAGCTCATCTGTGATATGCAATCACATGTCAAAGCATTTGAAGTAAAATTAGGCCTCCTCATCAAACAAGTGAAGGAGGAAAACTTCTGCCATCTCCCCACAACTCAAAATCTGTTAGCGGAAAAACCATTGGTTGCATTCCCAAACAAAACATGTGTGGATTCACTGGAAAAATTGCAAAAGGAGTTCCAATTTAGATTTAAAGAGCATCTCCATGAACAGGACATACAGCTTTTCTGTAACCCATTTTCTATTGACATTGAAAATGTGGATACAATTTACCAAACAGAACTGGCTGAACTGCAGAATTGTGACTCTCTGAAAGACGCATTCAAGTCAAGCAGCCTTCATAGTTTCTATGCATCACTCCCCTCTGAGACATATCCTCATCTCAGGAACCATGCACTTAAAATGGCAACCATCTTTGGCAGCACTTATGTCTGTGAACAGTCTTTTTCCAGAATGAAACATCTGAAATCTCCAACCAGATCTAGACTAACGGATGAAAACTTGCATCACTTGTTACGACTAGCAGTGACAAATATGGAACCGGACATTGACCATCTCATTAGCCAAAAGCAGGCCCATAGTTCCCATTGAAGTTTACTTGTTCTTCATTTTAAATATTGTATTTATTCCCGTTTTGTTTCTTCACTTCAAAATAAGATATATGCAGTGTGCATTTGTTCATAGTTTTTTTTTAACTATAGTCCGGCCCTCCAACGGTCTGAAAGATCGTGAACTGGCCCCCTGTTTAAAAAGTTTGAGGACCCCTGGACTAAGCAGTGAACATGAGACAGAGCTCAGGCAATGAGCAAGGACCGCCCACTCCTGATCCACAAGCACAGACAGTGGAGAGAAGGCGGGAACAGCACAGGCTGTCCGGACTACTCGGGAGGCATGACAGGGACGTTCTGGTTGGTGGAGTGGACAGGCCCCTGCTGATTTTGTACGTTTGCACACTGACAAAGAAATAATCAGTCTAAAATTTTAATGGTAGGTTTATTTTAACAGTGAGAGACAGAATAACAATAAAAATGCCAGAAAAACACATTTCAAAAAAAAATAGAAATTGATTTGCATTTTAATGAGTGAAATAAGTATTTGATCCCCTATCAATCAACAGGATTTCTGGCTCCCAGGTGTCTTTTATATAGGTAATGAGATGAGATTACCATAGGAGCACTCTCTTAAAGGGAGTGCTCCTAAACTCAGCTTGTTACCTGTATAAAAGACACTTGTCCACAAGAATCAATCAATTAACCAGATTCCAAAACTCTCCACCATGACCAAGACCAAAGAGCTGTCCAAGGATGTTAGGGACAAGATTGTAGACCTAAACAAGGTTGGAATGGACTACAAGACTATCGCCAAGCAGCTTGGTGAGAAGGTGACAACAGTTGGTACGATTTTTCACAAATGGTAGAAACACAAAATAACTGTCAATCTCCCTCGGTCTGGGGATCCATGCAAGATCTCACCTTGTGGAATTTCAATGATCATGAGAACGGTGAGAAATCAACCCAGAACTACACGGATCTTGTCAATCATCTCAAGGCAGCTGGGGCCCTAGTCACCTAGTAAATAGTTTATAACACACTACGCCGTGAAGGACTGAAATCCTGCAGCGTCAGCAAGGTCCCCCTGGCTCAAGAAAGCAATGTACAGGCCTGTCTGAAGTTTGCCAATGAATATCTGAATGATTCAGAGGAGAACTGGGTGAAAGTGTTGTGGTCAAATATGACCAAAATTGAGCTCTTTGGCATCAACTCAACTCGCCGTTTGGAGGAGGAAAGCTGCCTACAACCCCAAGAACACCATCCCCACCGTCAAACATGGAGGTGGAAACATTGTGCTTTGGAGGTGTTTTTCTGTTAAGGGGGGAGGACAACTTCACCGCATCAAAGAGATGATGGACAGGACCATTTACCATCAAATCTTGGGTGAGAACCTCCTTCCTTTAGCCAGGGAATTGAAAATGGGTCGTGGATGGATATTCCAGCATGGCAGTTACGTAAAACACACAGCCAAGGCAACAAAGGAGTCACTCAAGAAGAAAGCACATTAAGGTCCTAGAGTGGCCCAGCCAGTTTCCAGACCTTAATCCCATAGAAAACCTGTGGAGGGAGCTGAAGGTTCGAGCTGCCAAATGTCAGCCTCGAGACCTTAATGACATGGAGAGGATCCGCAAAGAGGAGTGAGACAAAATCCCTCCCGAGATGTGTGCAAACCTGGTGGCCAACTACAAGAGATGTCTGACCTATGTGATTGCCAACAAGGGTTTTGCCACCAAGTACTAAGTCATGTTTTGCGAAGGGGTCAAATACTTATTTCGCTCATTAAAATGCAAATCAATTTATAACTTTTTTGAAATGCATTTTTCTGGGTTTTTTGTTTTGTTTTGTTATTCTGTCTCTCACTGTTAAAATAAACCTACCATTAAAATTACAGATTGATCATTTCTTCGTCAGTGGGCAAACGTACAAAATCAGCAGGGGATCAAATAATTTTTTTCCCCCTCACTGTAAGATAGTAGTAGATTAACGGTCCCCACAATGTTCCTTACACTGAGAGACATGACCTTGGATGGGTCATCATAGGGGACATCTCTTTAAGAAACATGCAGAAACCTACCTCCGTTAATACCATTTAGTGCTTTCTCACCTCCTGTGCCCCCCCCTTTTTTTAGAAAACCTTGGAAGGATCCAAATATTATAAAGAAATAAAAAATACTAAATGAGCAGGAAATTGGAAAGAGATAGAACAGGCATATGTACAATTTTTTTTATTTTTTATTTTTGCATAAGATGGCGGCGGCAGCAGCTTGAGCGACGCGCGGTCCACAAGGGCTTGAAATGGGTTGATTTAGGGAGCCCCAGCTGTTGCATGGTATGTGGGGGTGATTTCGAGGGGGGGCGGACGCAGAGATGCTTGTTAGGCGCTGTTTTTCGGCGGCACAGAGCCCCCCCCCCCCCCCCCTCGGAGAGTGGCGTTTACTGCCCTACCGGCCTGGACAACATAGCTGTGCTGCTACAGGCATTTTTTCTTCTTTTCTTTCGCCGTGGATACCCTCCGCTTGTGCGGAGGGGTGGCGGCGATGATTCCACCGTTTCTGCAGCCTGGAAATTCCATCGGAAGTTGTCAGCTGGCTGGCGCCGTTCTTAGCGACGCGGAGCCCTCCCTCTCTTTCCGGATGATCGATGGTGGCTTTGAGGCCCAGATATCGGCCTCGGTTTCTGCCCCGCCGCGGTGGACTTGTTGGGAAATGCCTGGATTTGCTGGGAATGTTTTTTGCTCGCCTTTTTTGCTCGCTATTGAAACATCATTAGGACCAGCGGGTGGACGTTTATGGGAGAGGCCATTTCTGCTCCCCCTTTTGGAATGGCGGCAGTGGCCGGCTGCCCGAAGATTGGCAGCAGCCTGACTTATTTCCTATGCTGGCAGCTATCATGGCCGCTTTAATGCTCGGCTGGATCAAGATCTTCCCAGTGACAGTCTAGTTTGCGTCTGGACCTGACCGTGGTGGGAGGACGGTCTTGGATTGTTCATCGACCGCCCCACTGGTGTGAGAGACCAGTTGGGGCAGGCCCAGCCCTGGACTTTTTGCTCTCTCCACCTCAGGTTGGACTCCTCAGCCGGAGTGAGAGGACGGCTGGGGCTTCCTCCCTGCACCATCTCAGGTGAGAGCTGAGCTGGACTGGTGGACTGAGAGATACATCTACCGGACTCAATATTACTCCATCTCGATACCATCATTTTATTGATTCACCCATTGTAAATAATTGTAATCTTGCCCTATGTGGATATGCTATTGTTTTATGGTTTGTTATCGTTATTCTGGAGCTGATCTGTATGCCCTTAGGGGGGTTTCTCCCTCTTGGGCACAACCAGCCGCCTGTTTCCACTCTCCCCTTAATGACGAGCCCAATTGCTGGGACTCCGAGAGGTGGCTGGGCTTAGACAGGGGCCTAGTGTTGAGACACGCTAAGAGGCCCGATACATTTTTTAGCCGGTTGTTTTAAAAGGTTAGGGAGGGGGAGGGATAATAGACTGGGGAGGGAATTATTAACCGGCGCTCAGCCTGGGCCTGTTAGGGATCCTGACGAAACGGGGTTGGGGGAATTGGTTGCTGGTTCTGTGAATGTTGGGGTGGGGCTTCAAATCCCCACGACGATAGGGAATGGCAGCAGGTGGTTGCACGGAGGGCCGTATCAACATCCGGGATCGCGCTCCCACTGTCTACGTGCGGTGGCGCGCTCCGACCCTCTGGTTAGCACCCTTTTGCCCGGGGATGAGGGTGATCAGGCCCCTGAGCTTAGGCTGGTTTATTTTAACGCCAGATCCGTCGTTAACAAGGCTCCCCTCATTCAGGAATTGATTGAGGAGGAATGTGCGGATCTGGCGTGCATTACGGAGACTCGGTTGGGCTCGGAGGGAGGGGTTCCTCTGACTGAGTTATGCCCTCCAGGTTTCCGTGTGCTACACCAGCCACGGGCTCAGGGTAGGGGTGGTGGGGTGGCAGTGGTTATCCGGGAGACTTTATGTCCGCGGGAGACCACCATTGTCCAGATGGCCGGGAGTGAACCCCTCCTCCTGAGATGCGGTCCTCGGGTTCAGTTGGGCTTGTTGCTCACATACCTGGCGCCCAGCTGTGTGGCAACAGCCCTGCTCGAGCTGCTCGACACTCTCTCAGGGTTGGCGGTGGAGTTCCCCAGGCTTATAGTTCTGGGTGACTTTAACCTGCCTTCACTGGGAGGGTCGTCTGAGTTGGCTCGGGAGTTCATGGCCTCCATGACGGCCATGGGCCTAACCCAAGTTATTGAGGGCCCGACTCATGTGGGGGATCATACTCTCGACCTGGTGTTCCTGTCTGGACAGTGGTTGGATGATCTGGAAGGGGGTTCACCAACCATTGTTCCCCTGTCATGGTCAGATCATTATCTCCTGCGGCTGGTCTTCCGTTATGCCACCCCCCGTCGCTGGGCTGTGGAACCGACCAGGTGGTTCCGCCCCAGGCGCCTAATGGACCCGGAACAGTTCCAGATGGCGCTTGGGTCTATACCCATTACCCTTACCCACAGCCCAGTCGATGCCCTGGTGGATGCCTGGGAAAGGGAGGCCTCCGGGGCACTTGACTGTGTTGTACCCTTGCGACCTCTGACCCGGCGCAGATCCCGTTGGGCTCCATGGTTCTCTGCGGAGCTCCGGGAGATGAAGCGTCGGAGACGGGGTCTAGAGAGCGGTTGGAGGTCCAGCCGATCCGAATAAAGTTAGGATCCTTTATAAGGTCTTATCTTGCGGCGATAAGGACGGCGAAGTCTAATTACTTCGCTGCCCTCATCGCGTCTGCAGATAATTGCCCGGCCGCCCTGTTTAGGGTGACTCGCTCCCTCCTTAACCAGGAGGTGAGGGAGGATCCCTTACGGGGATGAGCCGAGGAGTTTAGTCATCATCTTGCGGACAAAATTGCTCAGATCCGGACCGGTCTGGACTCTGACTGGGCAGAATCTGACGTGGAGGAATCGGACGGTCTTGAGCATGTTATCTGGACTGAGTTCAATCCTGTTTCCCCTGATGATGTGGACAGGATCATGGGGAGGCTGAGCACCACCACTTGTTTATTGGATCCGTGCCCCTCCTGGCTAGTTTATGCAGCCCGGGAGGAGACACGAGGCTGGTTCCAGGCAGTAATAGCTGCTTCCTTGGAGGAGGGTGTCTTCCCTGCCGCTTTGAAGGAGGCGGTGGTGAGACCTCTCCTCAAAAAGCGTGCCCTGGACCCAGCTGTCTTAAATAACTATCGTCCAGTCTCCAACCTTCGCTTTCTGGCGAAGGTTGTTGAGAGTGTGGTGGCACATCAACTCCCTCTGTTCCTGGAGGAAACTGATTATCTGGACCCGTACCAATCGGGCTTCAGGCCCGGATACAGCACGGAGACGGCATTGGTCGCGCTGGTGAAAGATCTCTGGAGGGCTCGGGACAGGGGTTGTTCCTCTGTCCTAGTCCTATTAGATCTCTCAGCGGCCTTTGATACCATCGACCATGGTATCCTACTGCGGCGTCTCAGGGGGTTGGGAGTGGGAGGCACCGTTTTACGGTGGTTCTCCTCCTATCTCCTGGGCCGTTCGCAGTTGGTGTTGACGGGAGGGCAGAGATCCGCCCCGAGGCCTCTCATTTGTGGAGTTCCTCAGGGGTCGGTTCTCTCGCCTCTCCTGTTCAACATCTATATGAAGCCGCTGGGTGAGATCATTCGTGGTTTCGGGATGGGGTATCATCAGTACGCTGATGATACCCAACTTTTTCTTTCCACCCCGAACCAACCCAGCGATGCCCTCTCTGTGATGTCCTGTTGCCTGGAGGCGGTCCAGGTCTGGATGGGGAGAAACAGGCTACATCTCAATCCCGCCAAGACTGAGTGGCTGTGCATATCGGCATCTCGGATTAACCAAATTATTCCATCTCTAACGATGGGGGGTGAGGTGTTACACCCTGTTGATAGGGCTCGCAACTTGGGCGTCCTCCTGGATTCACAACTCAATTTTGAAGATCATATAGGAGCCGTGACCAGGGGGGCTTTTGCCCAGGTTCGCCTGGTGCGCCAGTTGCGACCCTATCTGGACTGAGATGCCCTACGCACAGTCACTCATGCGCTCGTGACCTCCCGTTTAGATTACTGCAACGCTCTCTACATGGGGCTGCCCTTGAGGACCACTCGGAGGCTTCAGCTGGTGCAGAATGCGGCCGCGCGAGCTGTGATGGGGGTTTCCCGATACTCCCATGTAACACCTCTACTCCGCGAGCTGCATTGGCTTCCGGTTGCCCTCCGGGTGAGATTCAAGGTGCTGGTGATGACCTATAAAGCCCTAAATGGCTTGGGTCCGGGATATCTGAGGGAACACCTGCTGCCGGCATCAAGCTCCCTTCGTCCAGTGCGCTCCCACAGGGAGGGTCTTCTCAGGGTGCCGCCGGTGAGAGATTGCCGGCGGATGACACCCAGGGGCAGGGCCTTCTCTGTGGGTGCGCCTGCCCTTTGGAACTAGCTGCCGGTGGAGTTGAGGACTGGCCCCGACCTCCGTTCATTTCGTCGGGACCTGAAGACCTGGCTCTTCGAGCTCTCTGGCCCAGGCTGAGAATTTTTAATTTTAATTTAGTCCAATCTTATTTGAACTGGGGTTTTTTATTAATACAGGATTATAATTTTTTTAATTTGTTTTTAACTTTTATATCTGTGTTTTTAATTACCCTGTAAACCGCCCTGAGTCCTTCGGGAAAGGGCGGTATATAAATGCAATAAAATAAATAAATAAATTATTCCCTGGTTTAGCAGGGTAATTTAGAACTGGGAGAGATCAGAATTCCATAACCTCCCTCAATTTGCCTCATGCACTTTTTTTTTTTTTTAATCATGCAGTTAGGGACCAGCAGGAAGACAAAAACCCTTGGGGTTTCTGGGAAAAAGAAATGGGATTTCTGGGAAAAAGAAATGTGCTTTGAGAGCAAAGTTCTCTCCGCAATATCAAACAGGAAGCTGGTACTGTTAAGGTTAAGATCACAGAAGAAGCATTCCTTCCTTGTGCAAAAGGATAATCTGGTGTTTTTATCAGCCACAATTTCTCTTAGTGCGGACAACCTTTGGAAGCATGTAACCGACATTTTTAGTAAAAATTTTGTCTTGCAAAATTGGAAGCATCGCAATTTTACAAAACCATTACAAGGAGCCGTGGTGGCACAGTGGTTAGAATGCAGCATTGTAGGCAAACACTGCCAAAAGCCTGGAGTTCGATCCTGATCTGCTCAAGGTCCACTCAGCTTTCTGTCCTTCCAAGCTTGGTAAAATCAGGACCCAGATTTGTTAGTGGGGGGCAATATACTGACTCTGTAAACTGCCCAGAGAAAGCAGATTGGAGCAATATTACGTTTGAACCCCAAACGTAAACATTCCAACTGAGATTTCTGCTTCAACAGAGAAAACAAAATAGCGAGACCAAAAAACAGTAAAGCCTTCAGCCCTCAGAATACAAATGGTCCTCAATTTATGATCATAATTGAACCCCAAATTACAAATCACCATGCTGGTGATACCTGAGCCCTCGTATGACCTGGCCCAATTTTACTTTTTTTTTTTGTAGGAGCCGTTGAGTAAATCATCACAGCCATTAAGTGAACACTGCTGCCATTAAGCAAATCCACTGTCTGCCATGGAAGGGTTTTTTTTGCAAGAAACTGGAAGCAAAATGCCAGTTTCTGGCAAAACCTATGACAAATCATGGTCATGTTACTTCAGAAAACTGCAAATTGCCATAAATGCCAGCCAGTTGCCAAGTGCCCAAAATGTGATGTGACTGCAGGGATGGGGGCAGTGGTTAGAACTTTGAATCTGAGTCACAAGCAACCATGGGGCGGTCCGTTAGACAACTGCTAAGCAACCAGTAGTAAGTAATGAACTACTTGTGTAAGACAGTGCTAGGATCTATGCTCCAAAATACATAAGCTCCAGTAAACTCCATATAATACACAAAATCAATATTCTGCCTGAATTCACACAACTTTAACCTGGTTACTGAACGAAATCATTTATTATTTTTGTATAAAATAACGTACCTGAATGAGCTGCTTTTAGCCCCTGCACACAAATCAAACCAAAAAGAAATTAAAGGAGGTTAAAACTAAGCAGAATCAGCAGGTTAGCTGAAAGCAGTCTTTACGTCTTTAGCTCACCCAGTCACCCAGTATGTTGGGTAAATTTAACACCCACCCCAATCCTCGGCTTGCTTTTTCCCCTTTTTGCTTTTGTGTGTATAATTAGGAACTTTTCAAATATAAATGATGAACTCTCCTTCACCCCTATCAGAATCCTTTTAAGATCGCACGAATTCTCACAGGAAGAATAAGAGAACAGAACTTTGGCTGGGGAACATATATATCTAGCAAACAACTGCACTATTTTTAGAGACAGGAGGCATCTGTTTAAAAAGAGGGAAGAGGAGTCAAACGGACAGAGGAGAGTCAACCGTGTAAGAGTAATATTAACTATAATGGCTATGAGGACCTGATGAATCCCAATAAGGACAAAATTGGTCATAGAGTCTCCTGGTGGTCAAGAATTTGAACTCTATTCCCAACCCGAATTGGTGGCATGGTCAGGATGCTTCCAAGGACAAGCAAGCGATCCAAAGCCCAGATCTGCCCACAAATGGCTTTACTAAGAAATCCCAAGAATACTCCCAAATCTTATGTTTCCAAAAGGAACAGAAGTTTAGAATGGTTTTGCTACATATTATTGCCATATGGGGATATCAACCTCTCGTTCCAAACCCATTCAACAATTTCTACAACAATGAATTTTCAAGACGTGTCAAAAGATCTAATATGGTTTACCAGTACTTACTCCACAAAATATGGAGGACCACTGCAAAAAGAGACATCAGATATAAAGTTACCACCATTCCCCTCCCCTCCCCCTGCACATTTTTTTAAAACTAAGGAGACGTTTTCTGCTTCACCCATTCTTGGATCAACCGTCGAGCTATAGCTTGTTTAGGTGGCAACCAAAAAGAGGTTCTGTCATCTGTGTCTTTGGAAGGCCATGATTCCCATTCAAGGGCCTTCACCACTTCCTCATGGTTGAACCATCTGGCAGATTCAAGCTCCTGAGTATTGACTGTGCACTGCAAATAAAATAATTGAAAATCAAAGCAATTTTTTTTTTTAAAAATTGTCATCTTCTAGTGAAGGTGTATTAGTGTATTACCCATAGCTACAACTAAAACTGAGTAGCAAGACAATGCTGCTTCAGTTCAAATCTCTTCTTCATCATAGGTTCAGCATAAGGCAAGACTTTACTGCGCCAAGCTCCTTTCCCCACATGCAGTGAAAGAACAGCTATAACTTGCTTTAGAAAAATACTGCGGAGGCTACAAAGTAAGATACGTACATTAAGTGATCTTGTCAAGGAAATGGCTCATGGTATAATTTAATAGCTATCCATGACTATTACCAGGCAGCATGGCTAGAAAAGAGGGGTTGGGAAAGGACATGATCCAGAATTGTTTTTCAGCAGTTTCATAAAACATCAAAGAATCAAAAGTGAATAGTGATTATTTGTCAGTTAGCGTGGAACTCAGTGGCCTCAAAATGCACAGAATTGTAACATTCAGAAGTTCCAGAAAGTTATTGCAATAGTTGTCCCAACACATTGTTATCTGAAAGGCATCAAATTGGGGAAAGCTGAGTTCAAGAAAGGTTAGGTTCTCATTCATAAACTAGCATCAAATAAAATCGAAGTAGGATTCTAGCAGCCTTCTTACTTTGCTCTGTAGGGGATGCACTAATGCATGACAAGCTATCATGAGGATGCTGTTTGGGAATGGCCAGTGCTGAGATGCAGAATACCAGAGAGATTTCACCTCTAAGCCTACTTCTTCAGCAACCTCACGTTGGACCGTCTCTTCTAGACTCTCACCTGAAGGCAGAAAACAAAATGAAGGATATCTTCATACCCAATACCTTTATATCTTTCTTTAGCATTGGTAGCACAAATACAAAATCTCTTTCTAACATATAGACCATCAGGTTTTTGTTTTTTTTAAAAAAAGGATGATGATATACTGATTATGCAGAGTTGACATTTTTACCAAGTACTGTCCATATGCCAACAGTCATCAAAATTTCATGAAAGCGTGATCATGATGATACTTGAAGAGTTTATCTGCCACCACCTTAGCACAACTATCTTATAAATAGCAAAGTGCCATTACTTTGTTTTGTTTCAGAAAATGTATTTAATTTTTTTTCATTTTTTTTTAATGCCACTTAGGCTAGCTTTTGCACATCAGCAGAAAAAAGCCAACTAGAAAAATACTTAATGCACTGTTTACATGTAAGCCACACAGGGTTGTTTTAAAATAACTAGCTGTACTGTACAAATGTTTTAAATAAATAAATTTCTAGAAATTTATCTAATAACGCTGCCAGTTTCATGGCAGTTAAAAGCCAGTATTTTTTTTTACAAAAATATTGCCTTTTATTTTTAGAATTAATGTAAACTTGTCAATTATTGTCCTTTTCTGTTGTTCTAACAGGAAAAGCTATAAAGATGCTTGGTTTGAGTCACAAAAGAAAATTTCCTCAATTTACCAAACACAAAACTCAAATTTTATATTCACAAACTTAAAACAGGTTAGGTAAAGATCTGGCAGATACTATGACACAGCATACTAAAGTGATCAGGATTAGGTAATGGTTAGATTTTTACTTTAGCAAATTCATTGTATTTGGTAAGCTTATGAATCAATATTTTAAAGCAAAGTCAAAAAACAAATTAATTCAGCAACATGTTGCATAAATGCAGGCTGTATCAAAGAGTTAACAATTTAGATAACAATACCTTTAAATTCATACAGACCTCTCACTCCATTGGCTGGTTATTTTTTGGAGAATAATTCTAGTGTTTTGATACATCAAAAAAGCTGGGTTCATACAACATGCTATACCAGAAATCATGGTTTGCAAACCATAAATACTGGGCAGAAAAAATATACTAGGCCAAGACCAAACAAACCACATCATGCCTACTTCCTAGGCTAAATAATTATTAAAGATCAATGGCTAAAATAAAACGTCATCTCCCCAATCAAATGTCCTGAAGATATATTGAGACAGACACAATCCGTATAAATGGGATTGAACTCCCATAATTCCTAGCCAATTTGGTCTCAACCTGTGTTACAACCGCAAGCGGCAGGCCTATCAAATCTGAAGGGCATCAGATTGAAGTAGGCTAATCGAACACAAAATTTTGATTCACTTGAGTTCTAAATTTATCAAGATACTTGACGTGCTGACTTAATTTCCTCCTTTTCCTAGATTCATTTCAGAACAAACACAATACCGTATTTTCCGGCGTATAAGACGACTTTTTAACACATTAAAATCACCTCAAAAGTTGGGGGGTCGTCTTATACGCCCAGTCGCCTTATACGCCGGAAAATCAGCATCTGGCGTCTGGCGGGAGCCGGCAGGGCAGTCCTGCGCACGCGCGCACTCCCCGGCTGCTCCTTAGCAGCCGGGGAGTGAGTGCGTGCGTGCGCAGGACTTCCCTGCCGGCTCCCACCCGACGCTCTTCCCTCTTCAGGCAGCATCGCTCCCCGGCTCCTAAGGAGTCCTCGGGGATGCTGCCTGAAGAGGGAAGAGCTTCGGACGGGAGCCGGCAGGGAAGTCCTGCACACACGCGCGCACGCAGGACTTCCCTGCCGGCTCCCGTCCGACCCTCCTCCTT
>JAKJMR010014284.1:9276-19407 GCA_024449315.1 Daboia siamensis | reverse complement strand
TTATTTGTATACCGCTCTTCTCCCGAAGGACTCAGGGCGGTGAACAGGGCAACATATAAAAATACAAAGATACAAAGGTTAAAAAAGAATTAAACGAAATGCCCAAGCTAAAACAATAAGTAAATATATTTAAAACAACAATAAAATCCCAACCCATCCCCCATCAGGACAGGCCGGCTTGTTCGAACAAATAAGTCTTCAGATCGCATCGGAAGGAGCGAAGGTCAGTCGCCATCCAGAGCTCAACCTGTCAGCCCGTTGACCGCAGCAATCTGGGTCCCCATTTTACCCACCTGGGAAGGACAAAAGAGTTGAGTCAACCTTGAGCCCCCCTGGATCGAACTCCTGGCTGTGGGCAGAGTTAGCCTGCAATGCTGCATTCTGACCACTGGTTCTCCTCCTGCCTTTTTGTTTTCTGAGGTTCTGTTTTGTAAGATATTTTTTTAATCCCATTTATATCCCGCCCTTCTCCGAAGACTCAGGGCGGCTTACAATCTAAGAAGCACAAATCAATGTGCTTTTATTCCAATGCTAGCAATCCGGAGTTGCAGTGTGTGAGTTGACCGGCCATGTGAATTGTTTAAATAAATAAAACCATATTGCTAGATGTTTATATATAGATTGGCATCTCCTGCAACTTTGCATGCTTGCAATTTTAATAGTTAAAATTCAGTCGTAAGATGGATGGACGTTTCTCTGTTGTGTCTTAAGTTGCATTCCTGACTTGAGGAAGGGATTGATGACCTCAGATGAATAGTTTCTGTGCCTTCTTTAACACGCTTTAGTAAAGGTAAAGGTTCCCCCACACAGGCGTGCTAGTCGTTTCCGACTCTAAGGGCCGGTGCTCATCTCCATTTCAAAGCCGAAGAGCCAGCGCTTGTCCGAGGACGTCTCCATGGTCATGTGGCCGGCATGACTAGACGCCAAAGGCGCACGGCATGCTGTTACCTTCCCACCGGAGAGGTCCCTATTTTTCTACTTGCATTTTTACGTGCTTTCGAACTGCTAGGTTGGCAGAAGCTGGGACGAGTAACAGGCGCTCACTCTGCTACGCGGCACTCGGGATTCGACCCGCCAAACTGCCGACCTTCTGATCGACAAGCTCAGTGTCTTAACCCACTGAGCCACCGCGTCCCGATTAACACGCTTTAGAGTGACACAATTTTCAACCTTTTCAATGGATTCAAATAATGACTGGATTTGTTTTTTTGCAAAACAAAAACCGGACTGAATTTGTAAAGAAGAGACTGAGCAGCCATTTGTTCAGAATGGCATAAGATCTCCTGCTTGAAAAAGGGGTCGGACTAGAAGACGGGGATGGGGAACTCATCAAATTTGCAGACGACACCAAGCTGGCAGGAATAGCCAATACTCCAGAAGATAGGCTTAAGATACAGGAGGATCTGGACAGACTCGAACACTGGGCACTATCTAACAAATGGTGAAAAAAGTAAGGTTCTACATTGAGGCAGGAAAAATCAAATGCACAGGTATAGTATAGGTGGTACCTTCCTCGATAGTAGTAACTGTGAGAGAGATCTCGGAGTCCTAGTGGACAATCACTTAAATATGGGCCAGCAGTGTGCTGCAGCTGCCAAAAAAGCCAACACAGTGCTAGGCTGCATTAACAGAGGGATAGAATCAAGATCACGTGAAGTACTAATACCACTTTACAATGCCTTGGTAAGGCCACACCTGGAATATTGTATCCAGTTTTGGTCACCACAATGTAAAAAACATGTCGAGACTCTAGAAAGAGTACAGAGAAGAGCAACAAAGTTGATTAGGGGGCTGGAGGCTAAAACATATAGAGAACAGTTGCTGGAATTGGGTATGTGTAGTTTAATGAAGAGAAGGGTATGGGGTGACATGATAGCAGTGTTCCAGTATCTCAGGGGCTGCCCCAAAGAAGAGGGAGCCAAGCTATTCTCCAGAGCACCTGAAAGCAGGACAAGAAGCAATGGATGGAAACTAGTCAAGGAGAGAAGCAACCTAGAACTAAGGAGAAACTTCCTGACAATTAGAACAATTAACCAGTGGAACAACCTGCCTCCAGAAGTGGTGAATGCTCCAACACTGGAAGTTTTTAAGAAGAGACTGGACAGCCATTTGTCTGAAATGGTATAGTGTTTCCTGCCTTAGCAGGGGGTTGGACTAGATCAGACATGTCAAACACAAGACCCGCGAAGTGGTTTCATGCGGCCCGTGAAGCCATCCTGGAAACAGTGAGGGAAAGGCCCCTTCTGCCTGGGGCCTGGCCCAGGGACCCTCCTTCTGCCACAGATCCTTGGATGCGAACGATGTAGAGCTGGCCACGCCCACCCAGTAGGCCATGTGCACTCTAGCCACGCCCACCCAGTAGGCCACGCCCACCCAGGCCACACCCACCCGGCCCCCTGAGGGCAACCACAATGCTGATGCGGCCCTCAATGAAATTGAGTTTGACACCCCTGCTCTAGGGGGCATGCCTTACCTAGAGTATGTCTTCCAGACCACCCCCGGGAACAGGACCTACGACCATCGTGAGAGGATGGTGGTCGGCCTGTACTGGGGGTTCGCCCAGCTCAGATGGCAGTGTAGCTGGACGGATGGTCTGGATATTCATTTACCCTCTGCTTTAGATCCTCCTAAGTATTATTTAATATGGGACTGCCTTTCTCTGGTTTGGTTTCTTATGCCTTGTCTTTGTTACTCTTGCAGAGACTTGTTCGCCCTCAGGAGTGCCTCCCCTTCCTGGGTGCGACCCGCCTTTTTAGCCACCTATAATCTCAATGAAGGGCCCGATTGTTGGGACCCTGAGAGATGGCTGAGCACGGGTAGGGGCCTCCGATATAGATCTAATAAGAGGCCCCTGGTAAATTTTTTAGCTAAGCTTTTTGTGGGGTTAGGGAGGGGGTGGGATTTTTTGGTTGTTCGGAAATAGGGGGTAATCGGTCAACCGTTGTTCAGGCCAGGTCCGGGATCGATCGCGGGGGGGGGGGGGAGGGGAGCGGAGGTCGGTTGCCTCTGGGGCTCCAGAGCGGGTCGTGGGATTACCTATTCCCATGACGGCAGGGAATGGCAGCAGGTGTATGAGCAGAGGGCCGTATCGATTTTTGGGAAGGCCTCTCCGCTGCTTGCAAGCGGTGAGGCACTCTGACCCTCTGTCTCTTCCCCGAGGTCCTGGGAGTGAAGATGTGCAGCCACCTGAGCTCCGGTTGGTGTATTTGAATGCCAGGTCTGTTGTTAATAAGGCTCCTCTTGTCCGGGATCTGGTCGAGGGTGAGCATGCGGACCTGACTTGCATCACGGAGACTTGGTTGGGCCCAGAGGGCGGTATTCCTCTAGTTGATCTTTGCCCGCCAGGTTTCCAGGTGCTACACCGACCTCGGGCTCAGGGTAGGGGTGGAGGAGTGGCGGTTGTTATGAGGGAGACCTTGGGTCCGCGGGAGACCACCAGTCCTCAGATAGTCGGGTGTGAGTCTCTCTTTTTGAGATGTGGCCCTGGTGTGCAGTTGGGCTTGCTGCTGGTGTATATTTCACCTAGACACACAGCAGCAGCTCTGCCTGAGTTTCTCGATATTCTCTCTGGGTTGGTGGTTGAGTTCCCCAAACTTATAGTTTTGGGTGACTTCAACCTACCATCTCTGGGAGGATCATCTGAGTTAGCTCGGGAGTTCATGGCTTCCATGACAGCCATGGACCTGACGCAAGTAATTGCTGGACCGACTCATGAGGGAGGCCACACCCTTGACCTGATTTTCTTATCTAGACGGTGGTTAGATGATCGTGGTGGGGGTTCCCCAATTGTTATACCCCTGTCATGGACCGATCATCATCTCCTGCGGCTGGTCTTCCGTTTTGCCACTCCCCACCGTGAGTGTGTGGAACCAACTAAATGGTACCGCCCCAGACGCTTAATGGACCCTGAGAGGTTCCAGGCTGCGCTGGGGTCCCCACCTGTCTCCTTTGCTTACAACTCGGCGGATGCCCTAGTGGAAGCCTGGGAAAGGGCAGCCACTGAGGCTCTGGACCGAGTTGTACCCTTGCGGCCCCTGACCCGGTGCAGATCCCATCGAGCTCCATGGTTTTCCGCGGAGCTTCGGGAGATGAAGCGTCGGAGACGGGGCCTAGAGAGCTGTTGGAGATCCAGCCGATCCGAATCCGACCGATTGCGACTAAGAACCTATATTAGGTCTTATCTCGCTGCGATAAGGGAGGCGAGGTCTAATCACTTCGCTACCCTTATCGCATCCGCAGATAATCGCCCGGCCGCCTTGTTTAGGGTGACTCGCTCCCTCCTTAATCAGGAGGTGAGAGAAGAACCCTTGCAGGGTCGTGCCGAGGAGTTTAACCAACATCTGTCGGACAAAATCGCTCGGATTCGGACCGGTCTGGACTCTGACTGGGCAGAGTCTGACGATCAGGACACGGGCAATCTTGTCGTTTGGGAGGAGTTTGACTCTGTTACTCCAGAGGAAGTGGATAGGATCATGGGGAGGCTGAGTTCCACCACATGTTTATTGGATCTGTGCCCTTCCTGGCTGGTTTATGCGACTCGGGAAGGGACACGAGGCTGGCTCCAGGCGGTTATATCTGCTTCTCTGAGTGAGGGTAGTTTCCCCGCCGTCTTGAAAGAGGCGGTGGTGAGACCCCTCCTCAAGAAGCCTGCCTTGGACCCAGCTGTGTTGAATAACTTTCGCCCGGTCTCCAACCTTCGTTTTCTTGCGAAGGTTGTTGAGAGTGTGGTGGCACATCAGCTCCCTCTGGCCCTGGATGAAGCGGATTATCTAGACCCGTACCAATCGGGTTTCAGGCCCGGGTACAGCACGGAGACGGCATTGGTCGCTCTGGTGAATGATCTCTGGAGGGCTCGGGACAGGGGACATTCCTCTGACCTAGTCCTATTAGACCTCTCAGTGGCGTTCGATACCATCGACCATGGTATCCTGCTGCGGCGTCTCAGGGGATTGGGAGTGGGAGGCACAGTTTTACGGTGGTTCTCCTCCTATCTCCTGGGACGTTCGCAGTCGGTGTTGGCAGGGGGACAGAGGTCGACCTCAAGGTCTCTCGTTTGTGGAGTTCCCCAGGGGTCGGTCCTCTCGCCTCTTCTGTTCAACATCTATATGAAACCGCTGGGTGAGATCATTCGTGGTTTTGGAGTTGGGTATCATCAGTATGCTGATGATACCCAGCTTTTTCTTTCTACCCCAAACCACCCCAGTGATGCCCTCGACGTGATGTCCCGCTGCCTGGAGGCGGTCCGGGTCTGGATGGGGAGTAACAGACTTAACTCAACCCCGACAAGACCGAGTGGCTGTGCATACCTGCATCCCGGGATATTCAGAACATTCCATCACTTTCTATGGGGGGTGAATTATTACCCCCCGTAGATAGGGCCCGCAACTTGGGAGTCCTCCTTGATTCACGGCTTACTTTGGAAGATCACATTGTGGCTGTGACTAGGGGGCCCTTCGCCCAGGTTCACCTGGTGTGCCAGTTGCGGCCCTATCTTGACTGGGATGCCTTGTGTACGGTCACTCATGCGCTCGTGACCTCTCGCCTTGACTACTGCAATGCTCTCTACATGGGGCTGCCCTTGAAGACCACTCGTAGGCTCCAGCTGGTACAGAATGCAGCCGCGAGAGTTGTGTTGGGAGTCTCCCGATACTCCCATATAACACCTCTGCTCCGTGAGCTGCATTGGTTACCAGTTGTCTTCCGGGTGAGATTCAAGGTACTGGTAATGGTGTTTAAAGCCCTTCATGGCACAGGTCCGGAGTACCTTAGGGATCACCTGCTGCCGGCATCAACTTCCCTCCGCCCTGTGCGTTCCCACAGAGGGGGTCTCCTCATGGTGCCACCGATCAGAGAATGTCGATTGGTGGCCCCCAGGGGGAGATCCTTCTCTGTGGGCGCCCCGGAGCTATGGAATCAGCTGCCGGCCGAGCTCCGGATGGCGCCCGACCTTTGCTCCTTCTGTTGCGATTTGAAGACATTTTTATTTGTACAATCCGGCCTGGCCTGATGAGGGATGGGTGGTTATTTTAATGTTTGTATTTGATTTTAGTCGGGCATGTTTAATTCTTTTTTAACTTTTGTATTTTTGTATGGTTATATATTTGCCCTGTACACCGCCCTGAGTCCTTCGGGAGAAGGGCGGTATATAAATAAAATTATTATTATTATTATTATTATTAATCCACGGGATAGCTTGACTCCCTCTTCTTTGTGGCAGCCCCTCAAATATTGGAAGACTGCTGTTATGCCCCCCTTAGTCCTTCTTTTCATGGTACTGATGGATCTGAGGTTAAAATTTTGTTTTTAGAGAGTATCAGACCACCCCCAACATGTGCCGTGCTCAAAATATACTGCAGTCCTGTCACCCCTGCTTCTTCTTTTCTCTAGACTGGCCGTACCCAAGTCCTGCAGCCCTTCTTGGTATGTTTTTGTCTAAGGTGCCTTTAATCACCTTAGTTGCTCTTCTCTGCACTTTTCCCAAAGCCTCAACATCTTTTTTGTAGTGTGGTGACCAAAACTGGATGCTGCATCCCAGGTGTGGCCTTACTGAGGTTTCGTAAAGCTTAGGTGGCGCCACGCAGGAGAGAGCCCAGGGGTTTGGCTGCCGTGCCATCAGCTGCCATTCCAACTTCAATGAGGCTCTTGCTTGAAGACCTTGTTAATGGGGGTGGGGGGTGAACTGTGGGACTCTGCATGAAGGGGGGGAACGAACTGCTGACGGTTGAGGGGAAACTTCCACGTCGTGCTCTGCTTCAAGCCTGTGACCATTCCACTCAATCTCCTGCCCAGCACCAGTTGTGGGAAGAAGGCGCAGGACACGCAACTGTTGTGTTGTCTTCTGAGGACACAAGGAACTTTGCGCTGGGATGCCATAGGAGGGGCTTTGGGCCCATCAAGGATGACCTGTGGCTTGCATAGGTTGGCCCTGGGGAGAGGTCCCGGCTCATGGAACTCCCCCTGGGCAGAGGTCCAGCCAGTGGCCTCCACAGTGACCTCACAGACCACGGATTCCGCCTCAGAAGGTTGGTGTGGTGTCTCTGTGGGCAGGTGAGAGTCGCAGGTAGAAGAGGAGACCCATAGCTTGCATGTGGGCAGAGTGAGGAAGCCGGGCAGGGGGCTCTGACTCTGACCGGCCACAGCCACGGGAAATCTCTCGTCCCTGCTTGCTTCCCACTCGGCCTTCGTTCTTTTCCCAGGAGAGAGAGGAAAAACTTTGGGGCGTTATGGTTGAAAGCCAGATCATTCCAGGAGTTGACTTCAGGTCCACCAAAGAGCCACAAGTTGTCCGGATAATTGTGAAGGCGCCCTGGCAGAAGGAAGAGTTTCTGGTCCACAAGGACATGCTGGTGAGGGAATTCAAGGAGCATGTAGCCCGACACTTGTCCTCTTCTCCTTCCCAAATTGTGCTGGTCTACACCGGAAGGATCTTAAAAGACCACAAGTCCCTAGCCCAGCATGGGATCCATCTGGACAGCAACGCTGCTGTTTATGTCGTCGTCCGGTCCCAAAAAGCATGTCCACCCCGGCAGGTTCCCACCCTTCAAACTGACCTGGGCCCAGACCCCAAAGCCCCCAGGAATGGCATTTTTGCAAGTGATGGCTTGCAGGAGCTGGCAGCCAGTCTGGGCCTGAACACCGCCAATTTCACGGAGTTCCAGATCCAGCTGATATCCAATCCTGACCTGATGCTGCGGTTTTTGGAGAGCCCCTTCATCCAGAGCAAAGTCTCCAGTCCTGATCTCATGAAGGAGCTGGCCGACAAGAGCCTCCAGGTGCAGCGAGTAATACAGAGGGCCCCCGAGATCATCCAGGTCTTCAGCTCCCCCGAAGGCAGGAGGTTGGTGTCGGAGCTGGTCAAGAACCCGGCTGCCCTGAGGGAAATCATCAAATCCCCACCCCAGGCTCACCCGTGTCCCGGGAGCGTCCCCAGTGGAGACAGCAACATGGCCTTGCAGGATGTGCTGATGGAGTTGCAGGGCCTGGTGCGGAAGGCCCTCCTCAAAAGGTCTGACCCCACCATCATGCCAGGAGCCCCTGGGGGCCACCAGCCCTCCTTTGAGCAGAGTGAGAAGTCTGGGCACACCAGGCAGCAGCTGCCTTTTCCCAAACTGTGGCCCCCAAGGTCTGGCGGCCAGAACGTTGGCGCAGCTGCTGCCAATGACCACAGCAAAGGGGAAAGTGGCAACGTGCGAGGGGAGACGGGTCAGCTGGCCTCAGCAGCAGTGAAGAACCTGCTCCATCAGATCATCAAGCACCTCGTGCAGAGCATGGCCAGCAGCTCCTCCAGGCACCCCACCGGTCAGGGTCTCAGCTCAGAGGGGGTGGGCAAGGCTGCCCAGAAGTACGTGGCTGGATCCAGAAACTCCCGGGAGCAGATTCCTGCGCTCTTGCAGCAGATCCAAAACACAGACGTCCTTCTGGCAAGCTGGAGCCCTAAAGAGATCCAGGGGCTGCTGGAAATCCAGCAGAGGCTGCAGGCGCTGGCGACTGACGAGCCGGTGCTGGAGAGGCGTGGCCGATCAGAGCGCCCCGCCTGGAGGTCGTCTTCCATCACATCCCTCTGCGACATGGTCCCCCCGTCTGGGGCAGGGGAGGAGGAGGACTTCTCTGCCCCCCAGATCTGGCAGAGTTTGGCGGCCGATGAATTCTTCTGCAGCCCCCCCCTCCGTGCCCGCCTGCGGGGCTGCTCGGGGCAACCCTCTCCGAAGCAGCAGGCATACAAGCTCTGAAGCCACGGGGCTGAGCCTTTGGCGGAGTGGATGGGGACCTTCCGGGGCAGCTTCTGTGCAGACGCGAGAGCTTCATAAAGGAATGGATTTCATGGTTTCTGATTAAAAGCTTTAAATCTTTCACCACGTCTCCTGTTGCCTCTGGCTGGGCCCTGCGCCGGGCTTCTGGGCCTGAAGGTTGAATCCGCTTCTCGGCAAAGGGGTCGAAACTCCTGACCACATGCGGGGAGTTTGGCCCTTTTTTCTAAGAAGGAAGGGAAACCTGGGCTGGTCTTGCAACCTTTCACCGGGAATGCAGCCACCTCATTTCCCCCCTGCTCCCATCTCTTGCAACGAATCCCTGGAAATCACTGCGATGGGGATGCCAAAGGTGGTTTTTCCAAAAGGCAACTGAACTTCCTTGATTTTTTTTCCTTGAAAAGATTTTGCTTCTCGTCCAAGAAGTTTCTTCAGTTCTAAAGAAGCTTCTTGGATGAGGAAAAAAAAAAGGTTTTCGGGGGGGGGACCCCAAGAAAGTCCAGTTGCCTTTTGGAAAAAGGCACCTTTGGGACAATCATGACCTGGATGGCTGAGAAGCTCCAGAGATGCTGCAGTGGTCCGTAGTGGTGGCGACTGGTTTGGTGAGGGACGTTCAGAGCCCCCTTTCACCCGTCCAGAGCGCTTTGGTTTCCTCAGGGGCCTCGAAAGAGCAGAGCAACCAGGGGGATTAGGGGACTGGAGGCTGAAACAGTGGGTGGCAGAAGGACCGGGGCAGACATGAAAGCAGTACTCCAATATTTGAGGGGCTGCCACGGAGAGGAGGGGCTCAGCCTATTTTCCAAAGCACCAGAAGGCCAGGCCAAGAATAACGGATGGGAACTGATCAAGGAGAGATTCAGCCGAGAAATAAGGAGAAATTTTCTGACAGAGCAACCAACCAATGTAACAGGAGTTGCCTTCAGAAGTTGTGGGAGCTTCATCAGTAGAAGCTTTCAAGAAGAAACTGGACGTACATCTGTCAGAAGTGGGTAGGGTCTCCTGCTTGGGCAGGGGGCTGGGCGAGGTGCCCGCAAGGTCCCTTCCAAGTCTGTTATTCTAAAAACTCAGTGGCCACAGAGGTGAGGGAGGATGATAACTGCACCCACCCACAGGAGGCCACTGTCATGGCAGACATCCTGCCCAGGGCCCACATACCTATCTGGCCCGGGGTGGGTGAGTGGCTCAACTAGCTCATAATTGGGAGACCCCGGAGGAGGAAGAGCACGAGGGCGACGTCTACCTGAGGCTGGCAACAGGACCTTGCAGTCCCCAGATGGTTCCTGCTGGTCAATCACACACATACACACACACACACACACACACACACACACACACACAGAGAGAGAGAGAGAGAGAGAGAGAGAGAGAGAGAGAGAGAGAGAGA
>JAKJMR010014282.1:0-34296 GCA_024449315.1 Daboia siamensis | reverse complement strand
ACATTCATGACAACCAATCTTCCCAATGGACCTAGCCATCCGGCTTCTCTTATTTGCACACATAGTCATTGAGGTGCGCGGGTGGCCTATGGGACCAAGATGAACATCTTAGGGTTGCTTCCCTCTTGTGGGCTGGCACATTACTTGACGTATCCTGGGCGTCCAGGTTCTCCTGAACTGGCGAGTCAGCAGGTAAGCTCTGGCTGACCGTTCCTGGTAGACCCACCCCATAGTCACACCCTGTGGCAGGGTTAGGCCCAAGGTCCTGGGAGGGTCGCTGTCCTGGTTGATCGGGGTTCTCCCGATGCAGCTCTGTGTCAACCAGTGTTGTGATTCAGGGTCAGCCTGTGGGTTCGGCAGTTGGGTCGGACGATTCAGAGGAGGAGGAGGGGGGTGTTGGAGAGCCTGCAGAGGACAGCCCTGAGGCTTCGCAGAGCCCTCAGCCAGGCCCCTCTCATCTGGTCATTACGCAGACCCAGCTGTGTGAGCCTGACAGCGTGGATGAAGTTGACCCACAGCTGGCCCTGTTCAAGGACGCCCGACGCAGGAGGCAGTCAATCAGGAGTAAACAGAGGAAGGCAATGGGGCACCTCAGAAGGAGGCAGAGAGAAGCCACGCCTTGAACTGTTTAAAAGGGGAATGTGTGGGAGGGCTGGTTTGCTGAAGGCAACCGTTTGAATAGTTCCTGTTTCATGGTTCGTGTTTGCTGTGTTTGCTCTGTTTTGTGTCAATAAATTTGGTAGGCTTAGTTCCAGTCTCTTGCCTTTTGTAAAAGGGTTGTCCCTGCCTTTTTTGCAGGGCCGGTAGTAGGCTGGTACAGAACAACCTGGTCCTCCTCGGGCTCGGACGCGGTTGTTTGTTGGTGGTGCTGGTAGGGGGAATGTGAGCTAGCTTGTGTGCCAGCCTGAAAACTCAATAAGGGGTAATTCACCCCAGTCGCTTGGTGACCATTCTGGAACTCTTTTCCTTATTTGGTCTATGTGCCATCTGACCTGACGACCCCCCCTTCACCCCTACTACATAAGATAAGGGCCCAGTTTTGTTTACACTACCCCCAAAATCCACAAGTGTCCCGGACCGTAGTTCCTGGCCCAGACCAAGTCACCCGGGTGTAGTTCTCTTGGGGTTTTGGGTTGCGCGGCCTCAGAAGCCACTCTGTCGGGGTGAAGCCTGTCCAGTTTGGTGATGAGGCGTCTGCCCCAACGGAGCTCTGCAGGATTCTTCCCTGTGGCTGTGCATGTTGTGGTGTGTTGTAATAATAGGAATTCCGCCAACCTGTGGTGCCAATCACCGACGATAATGCGCCTGAGTGCGTCTTTGGTTGTTCTCACCATCCTTTCTGCTCGTCCATTAGTTGACGGGTGGAAGGGCGTGTATGTGGCGTGTCTAATCAAGTTCGCTCTCATGAAGGCCTGAAATTCAGCAGCGGTAAATTGAGCCCCATTATCTGATAGCACAACGTCAGGCAGACCATGTGTGGCAAAAAGTCTCCTGAGCACTTGGATTGTTCTGGCCATGGTCATATTTGGGACTGGGACTACCTCCAGCCATTTTGAGTGGCTGTCTACCACTATTAGGAAAAGCTGTCCTTGAAATAGACCAGCGTAGTCTATATGGACCGTGGACCAGGGTGTATGCGTTGCCTCCCATT
The DNA here is from genome assembly GCA_024449315.1 of Daboia siamensis. Taxonomy (NCBI): domain Eukaryota; kingdom Metazoa; phylum Chordata; class Lepidosauria; order Squamata; family Viperidae; genus Daboia; species Daboia siamensis. Next base: position 32,645 of record JAKJMR010014282.1, on the reverse strand, counting down.
TGTGGACAGGCGCTTGGGGCATCTCAGGTCTGGACCTTTGGCAAATGTAGCATCCCTGTACCTGCTCTTCCACTGCCTTATCTAACCCCGGCCACCAAAGGTAGCTCCTTGCTAAAGCCTTCATGCGAACTATGCCAGTGTGCCCTTCATGTAGAGACTGCAGAACTCTATCTTTTAGTGTTGATGGTATAATAACCCTACTACCCCACAACAGGCATCCTTTATGTGCGGACAATTCATGCCTCCTTACAAAATACGCTTGGAATTCTGGGCCTGGACTTTTATCCTGCCACCCTGTGAATACCCAAGACTGAACTCTGCTCAGGATTTTGTCTGAGGCTGTCTCTGCTGCAACATCCTTTGCATGGAGAGGGCATTCCGGTAGCTCTTGGATTGCCAGTATCTGTGCAGCTGGCGCCGGATCTGCTTCTATGTTTGCTAGGGGTAGCCTACTTAACCCATCTGCACGGCCCATTTCTTTCCCTGGCTTATGAATCAGTTTAAAATTGTAAGCCGATAGGAATATGGACCATCTGAGCATCCTAGGGGAGAGTATTTGTGGGGTTTGTTTGTCAGTGGTGAATAAGCCTAATAGAGGGGTTGTCCCTGCCTTATCTGCAGGGCCGGTAGTAGGCTGGTACAGAACAGTTTGCCTTCAGCCTCCCAACCCTTATTATTATTATGGAGCAGCTACGTGCTGAGAATGCCCAGCTCACCCAGCAACTCACTTTGTTGGCAGCTCAGGTAGCTCAAGTGCAAGCTCAGGTCCATGCTACACCCCCACCATCACCCCCACCCAGGAGAAAATGCCAAGTTGTGATGCCGGATAAATTTACTGGCAATCCAGAACTGTTTCCTGCTTTCCTGGGACAATGCCAGCTCTTTATCAGTGTGAGAGCAGCTGATTTCCCCACTGACCGGGATAAAGTGGGGTTTGTGTTAAGCCTTCTTTCGGGTGATGCAGCTCGTTGGGGCACGCCTCTGCTAGCTCAACCTAGTCCATTGTTGGAGAACTTTGTGGGGTTTTGTGATCATATGAGGACCCTATAAAGACGCAGACTGCTACTCGACACCTGAAAGGTCTGAGGCAGGGTCAACACCCCCTACAAGGCTATATCAGCGATTTTCGGCTGCTTAGCCAGGATTCCGCCTGGAATGAGGCTGCGCTTGTGGATGCCTTCCAGGATGGATTGTCGGAGGAGATGTTGGATGAGCTGGCCCATGTGGATATTCCCTCAGACCTGAATGGGCTGATCCATCTCTGCCTGCGGATCGATGCTCGGTTGCAGCAGCGAAGGAGTCGCCGTGCCACCCCACAGACCCCTGCAGCCCCTGTTGTGCGTGAGACCCCAGTTCAAAGGGAGGAGCCAATGGAGCTGGGTGCCACCAGGACTTGTCTATCGGTGACTGAAATGAACAGACGACGATCAGGGTGGTTGTCTTTTTACTGCAGAGACCCTGGGCATTTGGCTGCTTTTTGCCCAGAGAAGCGACAGCGGGCATCAGTGACCGAGTCTGCCCCGAGAAAGTCCCCTACTTTTCTGTTGGGAAATGCCCCGAGCCAGATCTAGACGGTGTGATAGATCGGGCGTCCCACAACAACACTGAGCGACGTCTTTCTGATGCTGCCTGTGGACCTCCACGGCATCTAATATTGGAGGCACGTCTGATCCTTCCTGGCAAGCCAGAGGGGATTCCAGTCCATGCCTTAATTGACTCTGGGGCCACCACAAATTTTATGGACTCAGCATTTTTGGCCAAATGGGCTGTTCCCCAGTGCCCGGTGGATCCGCCCATGTTAATGGAGACTATCGATGGTCGAGTGCTCCTGTTTGGGCCAATTAAGGCCGCCACGCAACCATTATGTATGGCCATCAGTTCCCATGTGGAAGCCATCCAGTTCTATATCACCTCAGATCTGCATTTCCCCGTGGTCTTGGGATTGGCGTGGCTCTGGGCGCATGACCCACAGATCTATTGGTCACAGAACTTGGTCACCTTCCCAAGCTTGCAGTGCGTGGACCACTCCCGCCATATCTGTGCCGGCCAGGTGGAGGGTTCCCCAGGAGTTTCCTTGCCTCCCGAACTGTCCGACCTTGCTGATGTGTTCAGCAAGACAGAAGCGGATCAATTACCCCCGCACAGGCCCTATGACTGGCCCATTGATTTAGTCCCTGATGCGCCTCTCCCACTAAGGCGTTTGTACTCCATGTCGGAACCCAAGTTGGCTGCATTGTGGGACTTTCTGGAGAAGAATTTGGCTCACGGTTTCATCCGGCCCTCGTCCTCGCCAGTGTCTGCACCCGTGCTCTTCGTCAAAAAAAAGTCCAGCGAATTGCGGCTTTGCTGCAATTATAGGAAACTCAACACTATCACGGTGCGCAATCGTTACCCGCTGCCCCTCATCCCCGAACTTAGGACTGACTCCGGGAGGCTAAGATCGTCACGAAATTGGACCTGCGTGAAGCTTACAACCTTGTCAGAGTTCGGCCGGGTGATGAGTGGAAGACGGCGTTTGGTACTCGTTATGGACATTTTGAGTACATGGTGATGCCGTTTGGCCTGACCAACGCCCCCGCCATGTTTCAGCATTTCATGAACGACATTTTCCGGGATTTGTTGGATCAGTTTGTCGTGATCTACTTGGACGACATCCTGATCTACTCCCCGTCGCATGAGGTGCACCATCAGCATCTCCATCAGGTCCTGCAGCGACTCCGAGAACATCGGCTGTTTGCCAAGTTGGAGAAGTGCCAGTTCTACCAGGTGACCATCGATTTCCTGGGTCACCGCATTTCTCCTGAGGGCATCGCCATGGAGCCGAGTAAGGTTGAGTCTTTGCAGAGTTGGCAACCCCCACGTCGTGTGAAGGATGTTCAGCAACTTCTTGGGTTCGCCAACTATTACCGAGCTTTCATCCCCCGGTTTGCTGCTTTGACAGCCCCCCTCACCCGGTCCTGCAGAAGAAGACTCGGTTTCAGTGGAACGCTCCAGAACAACGGGCTTTCCAGACTTTGAAGGAAGCCTTCATGAAGGAGCCCATCTTGAAGCATCCTGACCCGCAACGGCCGTTTGTCGTGGAGGCGGACACCTCCGACATTGCCATTGGGGCGGTGTTACTCCAGGCAACAATGCCCAGCGGTACCCTCTTCCCTTGAGCATACCATTCACGAAAACTGAACCCTTCGGAGCGCAATTGTACAATCTGGGAGAAGGAGCTGCTGGCCATCAAAGTGGCGTTCGAGGCCTGGAGGCATCATCTGGAGGGAGCGCGGCATCAAATCGAGGTCCGGATGGACCATAAGAATTTGGAAAGCCTGCAGACTGCTCGGAATTTGAATCAACGCCAGATCCGGTGGTCTCTTTTCTTTGCGAGGTTCGACTTCCGAGTTCGGTACATACCTAGCAGGCACAATCAACGAGCAGATGCTCTGTCCAGGAAGCCCGAATATTCCCGAGTGGAAGACAAGCTTCTGCCCAGGACAGTGATCCCCGTCGAGTCTTTTGCTGCGGTGCGGGAGCCGGTTGATATAGGGGCTCGGATCCGGGAGGCACAGCAGCAGGAGGTGTGGGTGGCTCAGCGGAAGGAGGAGGTGGGGCCAGATTCTCCTTGGACGGTCACGGATGGACTCTTGTATTACCGTGACCGGCTCTACGTTCCGGGAGGGCCACTCAGGGAACTAATCCTCAGCCATTGTCACGATAACCCGGCGGCGGAGCATTTTGGCCTGTTCAAGAACCTGAACCTGGTCTCCCATACCTTCTGGTGGCCCCGAGTCCGACACGACATCCAGTCCTATGTCACCTCCTGCATCCCATGCAGGCAGGCCAAGTCAGTGACAGGGGCCCCGCCTGGATTACTGCAGCCCTTGCCGACACCCAAAAGACCCTGGGGGGCTGTGTCCTTTGACTTCTTGACGGATTTACCCCCATCCTCTGGTTTTACAACTGACGCAAGTAATTCATGGACCGACTCATGTGGGAGGTCACACCCTTGACTTGGTTTTCTTATCTGGACGGTGGTTAGATGATCTTGGTGGGGGCTCTCCAATTGTTATGCCCCTGTCATGGACCGATCATCATCTCCTGCGGCTGGTCTTCCGTTTCGCCGCTTCCCGCCGTGGGTGTGCGGAGCCGATTAGATGGTACCGTCCCAGGAGCTTAATGGACCCTGATAGGTTCCAGGCAGCGCTGGTATCCCCACCTGCCTCCGTTGCTCACAAGTCGGTGGATGCCTTAGTGGAAGCCTGGGAAAGGGCAGCCACTGAGGCACTTGACCGAGGTGTACCCTTGAGGCCCCTGACCCGGTGCAGATCCCAGCGAGCTCCATGGTTGCCTGGAAGCGGTTCGGGTCTGGATGGGGAGGAATAGGCTTCAACTCAACCCTGACAAGACTGAGTGGCTGTACGTATTGGCATCTCGGGATAATCAGATTACTCCATCTCTTTCCATGGGGGGTGAACTATTACCCCCGGTAGATAGGGCTCGCAACTTGGGAGTCCTCCTAGATTCATAGCTTACCCTGGAAGATCATATAACTACTATGACTAGAGGGGCCTTCGCTCAGGTTCGCCTGGTGCGCCAGTTGCGGCCCTATCTAGAACGGGATGCCTTGCGTACGGTCACTCATGCGCTCGTGACCTCTCTTCTAGACTACTGCAATGCTCTCTACATGGGGCTCCCCTTGAGGACCACTCGGAGGCTCCAACTGGTACAGAATGCAGCTGCGAGAGTTGTGCTGGGAATTTCCCGATACTCCCATGTTACACCTCTGCTCCGTCAGCTGCATTGGCTTCCAGTTGTCTTCCGAGTGAGATTCAAGGTTTTGGTTATGGTTTTCAAGGCCCTACATGGCATGGGTCTGGAGTACCTTAGGGATCACCTGCTGCCGGCATCAACTTCCCTCCGCCCCGTGCGTTCCCACAGAGAGGGCCTCCTCAGGGTTCCACCAGTCAGAGAGTGTCGTCTGGTGGCCCCCAGGGGGAGGTCCTTCTCTGTGGGCACTCCAGATTTGTGGAATCATCTGCCGGTTGAGCTCCGGATGGCTCCCGACCTTCGCTCCTTCCAACGCCATCTGAAGACCTACCTGTTTGAACAAGCCGGCCTGGCCTGATGGGTGATGGGTTGGGATTTTTAATATAGTTTTAATGTATTTTAACTTATTGTTGTTAGTTTCTGGGCATTTGTTTAATCTTTTTTAATGTTTGTATTCTTGTATTTTTATTAGTTGCCCTGTTCACCGCCCTGAGTCCTTCGGGAGAAGGGCGGTATACAAATACAAATAAATAAAAATAAATAAATGTGGTGGTGGACATGCTGACCAAGATGGCGCACTTCATCCCCTGTCGCGGCTTACCGTCAGCCTGCGCCACTAGTCATATGTTCATTCAACAGGTGTTTCGGCTGCACGGCCTCCCTGATAGTCATCTCTGATAGGGGGGCCCAGTTTACAGCCTGCTTCTGGCAAGAGTTGATGCATGCGTTGGATATCAAGATTTGCCTCTCGTCTGCACATCATCCTCAAACTGACGGGGGAACCAAGAAGGTCATCAGTATTCTGGAATAATATCTGCGCTGCTACGTCAATCTGCAGCAAAACAATTGGGTGGACTATCTGGCCATAGCTGAGTTTGCATTCAACAATTCGCAGCACACCTCCACACAGATGACACCGTTCTTGGCCAATGTGGGATATCACCCCCGGTTTTCCCCCCTTTCTCCCGTGGACTCACCGGAGCCAGCAGTGAACGACTTCATGGCAGAGTTACAGGCGATCCATCAATTGGTGCGACGTCAGTTAGAGAAGGCCAAGGCCAATTACAAAAGGTTTGCTGATCGGTCAAGGCGGGATACGCCTCCACTATCGGTGGGAGTTCAGGTCTGGTTGTCCACCAGGAACCTACCGTCAACATGGCCAGTGAGAAAGTTAGATCACCGATATTTAGGACCGTTCCCAGTCGAGGCTGTCATCAATCCGGTTGCCTATCGCTTAACTCTGCCACGTTCCCTGCGCATGCACCCAGTTTTTCATCGGTCTCTGTTGGTCCCCGAGCAACCGGCCTGTCCACTCCACCGAGAGGAACCTCCCCCATCAGGACCTCGTGATGGAGACAGCACCCCTGAGTACGAGGTCGCCAGCATCAGGGACTCCCATTGGCTGAAAGGTCGTTTCCAGTATCTGATTGAATGGAAAGGCTACGGACCAGAGGAGTTCACCTGGGAGGATGCGACTGCCGTTCATGCCCCTGCTTTGGTGACCGCTTTTCATGAACAATTTCCATCCCGACCGCATCCGGATCGGCAGACCCGGGGGAAGGGCCCTGCAGTGCGGGATAGTGTTGTGATTCAGGGTCAGCCTGTGGGTTCGGCAGTTGGGTTAGACGATTCAGAGGAAGAGGAGGGGGGTGTTGGAGAGGTTGCTAAGGGTGTTGGAGAGCTTGCTGATGAGAGCCCTCAGCCAGGCCCCTCCCATCTGGTTACGACGCAGACCCAGCTGTGTGAGCCTGACAGCGTGGATGAAGATGACCCACAGCTTGCTCTGTTCAAGGACGCCCGACGCAGGAGGCAGTCAATCAGGAGTAAACAGAGGAAGGCAATGGGGCACCTCGGAAGGAGGCAGAGAGAAGCCACGCCCTGAACTGTTTAAAAGGGGAATGCGTGGGAGGGCTGGTTTGCTGAAGGCAACCGTTTGAATAGCTCCTGTTTCATGGTTCGTGTCTTGTTTTGCTCTGTTTGCTTTTGTGTCCATAAATTTGGCAGGCTTAGTTCCAGCCTCTTGCCTTCTTGTAAAGGGGTTGTCCCTGCCTTATCTGCAGGGCCGGTAGTAGGCTGGTACAGAGCAGTTCCTTCCATTCCGTTCCCTACCCCAAAAGCCTCCCTCCCCACACCAGCTGTTTCCCACCGGAAACCCCATGGCCCCATGGCCCCGGCCCCCTCACAGCCCATCTCCGTCCACTCACCCCCCACAGCCAAAAGGCCCCAGCGTCAAACCATGTGTAAGCAGGGAGTGAGTGCGCCTCCCCCCCTCTGTCCAGGATGTCTGTTCGGTGGAAGCCCCCCCCCTCTGTCCAGGACGTCCGTCCCTTAGCGGGGAAGGGGTCTCCGGAATGATGCCCGTATGCCGGCAGCTGATGTCAATTAAGTCTTCTGCGAGTGTAGTGGCGCTGGCCATTCCAGCCTTCTCACCAGCAGGGCCGTTCTGCCCAGATGCGACAACAACGGCAGGCTGAATGTCCTCCCAGACTGCCAGGTCCTCCTGCGCCGGCGCAGCTTCCGGATGTGCTCGTGAAGACTGGCAACCGTCTTGTTCTGGGTGGGAGCACGTAGGTCGCCCGTGAGTGTCAGCGACCGCCGGGCCGCCTCCCCAGCCGTCGGAGCCGCCAGTCAGCTGGCTGGGAAGGATGTGTGTGCCGGAGGAGACCCATGGGCGTGGCACACTGCCCCTCATTGAATGTCAGGCCGCCTGGCCGCCTCCCTGGTTGTCGGAGCCGCTGGTCACTTGGCTGGGAGGGATGTGTGTGGCACACCACCCCTTGTTGAATGTCGGGACCGTGGGGCTCGACACTAGGGACTTGTTTGAGGACAATTAGTTGTTTACCTCTATTCTATTGGGTCCTACCTTGTTTTGTGCAAAATCTCATCCCTAATTGACTTCTTCACAAATCTGATATGTACCTCCTTGGGTAAGTTATTTCTTCTTGTGTAATTTGTGTGGATTCTATATATTTCATCCATCTCATTTGCCATGTCATCTTTCCCTGTCCCTAGGGCCTTTGCTAGCAAGTCCATCATCATTTCTGGGAGATCCTCCCCCTTCTCTTCCTTCACGTTTTGAAAATGTAAATAGTGGTCTGCTTTCTCAGTTTCAAGCAGTATGATGGCTTTTTCTAACTCTTTATTTGCTTGCAAAAGTTTTTCATTCATTTCATCTACTCTTCTTTCCTCATTCATTCTATCCTCCATTTCTAATAATTTCTGTTCATTTTTCAATATTTGCTGTTGGAAACATTCAAATTTTCCGTCCATTGCTCCCATCCTCTCTTTAAGTTCTCCAGTATCATTCCTTATTTCACTTATTTCTCTTTTTAAATCCTCATGATTTCTCAACATAACCTCTTGCATGGATTGTAATATTTCTTTTATGTCTTTAAGTGAGCTTGCTCTCTCCCGCGGCAACATCTCCTCTATAGATCTTTGCCCTGCTGGGCTTAATTCTGCTGATGAGGCTTGGGTCATCTGCCTTCTTCCAGTCCCAACTCTTGTGAGATTTGGGATGCTTGTCATCTTTCTAAATGACGTCAGCCAACCCTCCCACTTATACACAATCTTTGTCTTTCCCTCCACCACACCTAGGGAATTTATCGTTCTTCCAAGGTTATAATCACTAGTGCCTTATATCTTAACAATGCTAGATTTTGTTGCTAACACAATATCCAACCTATTACACCTATTACACTAATGCTTCTAAAACATAATAATCAATATTAATCAATTTCAAATGTCTATATTCCAAACAGTCCTAACTTTTCTATATAGAAACATGTAACAATAATATAACCATTAAATTACCTCAATAATATAACCAATATTATTCAATTCTTTAACAATAAAAACCAGATTTCACAGTCAGTTCAATTATGAATATTATTATATAGAACAAGAGGACAAATAGATTTTCTCTCCCTCCTTAAACATTCAACTTTTTGTTCCTAATTAGTCTCCTCCAAATCAATCATACCATAGGTTATGTTCAGTTAATTCTTATTGGTCTAAATTCTCAAAACAATTACCATTTATCCCTTTTGTTTTAGAAACTTTTTGAAACAAATAGTTCACTTCTTAAGTTATGAGTATCACTCTTCCCTCCTTTGATACTAATAGGTTGTTAGTTCTTCTTCAAGATGTCAGCTCTCTCAGCTCAGTCCACACTGTCACTCTTCAAGTTTATTTTGTTTTTTGTTAAACTTCTTCTTGGCTTTACTGCAAGAGCCAGAAAGAGAAACCACCCGGAGTCACCAGTCCTTACAGCCTGTGAGCCTGTTGCTTTAAGGGCAGAACTCTTCCCCCCCCCCCCCGTCTCCTTCTCGCCGTTATCTGACAGGGGAGATGAATTCCCCTTTCACTCTGGCGCCTCTCCTCTTATCTTCTCTTCTGTGAAATTCTCCAGAAAGATTTCACCATCCAGAACACTTACAAGAGTTTGCTGAGTGTTTCTTATGCCAGGTTAGTTGAATCACTGTCCTGCTCACTCGCTGCTATTTTTGACAGCTGTCATTTCTTCACGGCCACCAGAATGGGCTGTCTCCCTCACCCGGCTCTCTCCTAGGCTTTCCTGCTTTCTGCAGCTCGAACCGCCATCCTGAGCTGCTCAGCTGGGCGCCTCTGCTTCTAACCTCCCTCCGAGAGATCTAGGGCTTTTAAAAAACCCACTGGGAACAGAGAAACAGCTGTGAGATCAGCACGCTCATTCGGAGCAGCTTCTCAACACAGCCATTCCGTTTGACAGCTGACTCCGCCTTCCAGCATGGGGTTAGAAGTCAGGTAAGGAAAGAAAGACAGTTTCTGGGGGGAGCAAGGATTTCTTTCCTTACCTGCTTCAGTTGTTCTGAGGCCGCTGTTCTGTTCCAGCCTACAACCGTCCCAGTTTGCATGTCAAGGACAACCCCTTTTTCTTTTTAAATCAATAGGCTGGAAAAAACCCAACCCTTTTATTTATATACAGTTCAAAATAATTACAGTAAGTCCTCAAAACAAAAAGCAGCAGAATATTTTATTTAGCAAAAGAATTAGTTCAAACAGCAAAACAAGAGTTAAACAAGAAGTTCAGCAAGAACATAGACCAGGATTTCCTTTGGAGTTCTATGAACGGTTGCCTTCAGCAACCAGCACTGCCCACACCTTCCCCTTTTATTAGCAGCCCCAAGAAGTGGCTTCTCAATGCCTTCTCCTCCTTTCACTGAGTTGCCTCATAGACTTTCTCTGGTCTGCTCTGCTAAACTGCCTTCTACTTTGAGCGTCTCTGAATAGATTCATCTGTGATGCCTCAGAGTCCAAATCCTCCTCCTCACACAGCTGAGCCTCATAAAGAACACGATTGGAGGGGCCCGGCTCTTCCTCTGACTGAGAGTCCTGTAATGCTTCAGAGCCTCCCTCTGACACCGAAGGCTCTCCAAATCCCTCCTCCTCCTCCTCCTCAGATCCCTCAGACTCAGCTGCTGGAAGCACAGGCTGACACGGAATCACAACAGCCGATTTCCGCTCAGATGCATTGCTCTTGCCAATGGCCCGATCACCCACATCAGTGCCCTCCCTCCCCAAGCCTCTGCGCTCCACCTGCTCCTTTGGTCAGCCCCCCACTCAATGCTCTGCCCACCGCCTTCTAGCACAGCTGCTCCAGGGCTGCAGGGGCTGGCCTGGCATGGGAAGTGCATGCACCCCACCCTCCCGCCACCATGCAGGGTAAGGTTGCCGTGCCCACCCCTGCCCACATGCCCTCGCTTCCCCCAAGCATTTTTTTTACTAACCTGCCTTTCAGCTGCATTCTGTTTCTCTGTTCACTTCTCAGCCTTCTCCACATGTTTGTGGGGCTATGTTTAAAAAAAAAGTTCCATCAGAATTTCTAACTTCTTGAGATCTCGCGAGAAGTTAGAAAGTGTCATGGAACTCTTTTTTTTTTACTGATAGTCCTACAAACACGTGGCGAAGGCTGAGACGCTAATGGAGAAACGGAATGCAGCTGAAAGGCAGGTTAGTAAAAAAAATGCTTGGGGGAGGCAAGGGCATCTGGGCAGGGGCGGGCCTGGCAACTTACCCTGTGCGGCTTCAGCAGATGTCTGGCAGGGGGAGGTAAGCAACTGGTCTTCCAGCATGCTAGCGCCACCGCGTTGCTTCTCCACCCCATGCACAGTCCCTGCCCCACCCCTTGCATGGAGCGCCCTGCTCTCGCCGGTCCCCCCACCCCCACGCGGCACCTTCTTTCCAGCTCTGATGCATCACTTCCTCCGCCTGTCAACGCTGCTAACATCGAATGTTATTGCTTGACAAGAGATGAAGAAGTAACAATTTAAATACACAAGTTAAACTTGTGTATTGCTTTAAGAGATTGGATTAAGGTTGGGAGGGGGGAAGAGGAGGATTGTACCTCAAGGCCATCTGAAATTAAAGAAGATAAGAACTTGGTGGATTTTGTAATGGAAGGGAAACTGATTCTTTAAATTAATTGGAGAATATGATTAATGACAAAATTAGAAAGGTGGAGAATTGTGTTTTAATATATTGTGCAAGGGGCGGAGATTTCAGATTCCAGCTTCCTTCGAGCAAGCATTTGCCAGTGTATTAGGCTAAATAAAGGACTTCTAAGGTAAACAATGCCTCAGAGTCACTTGAAAAGCCCATATGTTGGAAAGTTGACACCGCCACTGTGTGGGACTAAAAATAAAGTTCGATCAATCAATTCCAACTTTGGGAGATTTTTTTTTTCCTGCGAGAAGTTGAAATTAATTGATTGATTGAAACTTTTTTTTTTTGCACACGGCGGCAGAGGCCTAAAGTGAAAATGGTTTATAAAACCCAGCTGAAGGCCTAGGACTGGGCTGACGGCACACATGCCCACAGAGAGGGCTCTGCATGCCACCTGTGGTACGCGTACCATAGGTTCACCACCATGGTGCTAGACCACTTAGCCAAGGGGAAGAAATTCATGAAACTAGAACTGAGGGAGACATACTACTGAGTGAGAATTAAAGAAGGCGATGAGTGGAAGATGGCCTTCCTTTGCCCCCTGGGGAGTTATGTCAGGGTAATGATTTAAATGCTAACCAGCTGATGTAATGTAAGGTGGATGATGCAATGATAGGAATGACTCAGCAGGGTCTGTATCTGTGTCTGTATCCCCTTAAGAGCCTGAGTATAAAAGTGAAGGATTTTGCTGGAGTGTCTCTCTCTCATCCGTTTCCTGCTGTAATTGCTGGGTGTTGGAGTTTGCTGTATTAACACTTGTATGTATATTATTCCTGGTGTATGATATTGTAGATAGTGTAAGATAAACCACCATTTAATATAGACCACTGTTTACTGTGTTTACTCCTGGTTTATCTCAGCACAATAAGACTGTGCATGCTCTGACAAGTTACCAGTTTTAAATAATGCCATTTGGACTACAGGGGCCCCCCGCAGTGTTTATATAACTCATAAATGTGGTGCTGCATGAGCATCTTTACAAGGGGGACTTAGTGTACCTTGATGACATCCTCATTTACACTGAGACCATGGACAAACATGTGAAGTTTGTGCGGCAAGTGCTAAAAAAGCTGTTGGGTGCTAAGCTGTATGCCAAGCTGTCCAAATGCAAATTTCCCAAATCTAAACTGGACTACTTGGGCTCCGACGTGTCATGCGATGGAATAGAGATGGACCCAGAGAAGGTGAAATCTATCTTGGAGTGGCAAGCGTCTCATACCCACAAGCAGCTGCAAAGTTTTCTGGGGTTTGCAAACCTCTACAGACAATTCATCCCCTCTTTTGCCAAGATTGCCCTGCCGATCACTAAGCTGTTAAAGACTGGGAAGTGGGGAGAGAAGTTGAAATGATTAAAGTACTGTGCCCATTGCACTTGTTTTGGGGACAGTTTGCGGGGGGTCTTCAGTGCCTCTAGTTTTTTGTGATCTGTCCATACTTCAAATGGCACCTTGCTCCCCTCTAAATAGTGTCGCCAGTTTAACAGGCTCCACCTAATGGCAAAGGCCTCCTTCTCCCAGATTGTCCATCTCCAATCGCTTTTAGTGAATTTTTTGGAGGTGTAGGTGCAGGGTTGTAGGACTCCACTTTTATTCTTTTGCAGTAATACAGCTCCGACTACAACGTCGCTGGTGTCAGCTTGGATTATGAAGGGCTCCCCAGGGCATGGATGCTTTAGGACTGGTTCAGCAGCAAATAATCTTTTTAAATTCTCAAAAGCTGTTTGACAGGTCATTATCCAAGCAAGTGGTTGTCCAGGTCACGGTTTTCCCCCTCCCTTACCCGTTTTGAGTAGTTCTGTAAGGGGCAGGGCAATCTCGGCAAAGGAGGGGATGAATTGACGGTAGCAGTTGGAAAACCCTAGGAAGCTCTGGAGCTGTTTGCGAGTCTTTGGGGGTTGACATTCAAGTATAGCTTTCACTTTGGCTGGGTCCATTTCGATGCCCTCATTCAAAATTCTATAACCAAGATAATCTAATCGGGTTTGGTGAAATTCACATTTCGACAATTTGACATAAAGTTTGGCATTCAATAGTTTCTTTAACACTTCTCTCACCAGTCTTATGTGGTCAGTCATATTCGTACTGTATATCAGGATGTCATCAAGATACACTAGAACCCCTTTGTATAAATGTTCCTGTAGGACCTCATTAATCAACTGCATAAATACGGCTGGGGCCCCCTGCATTCCAAATGGCATGACTTTGAACTGGTATCCTCCAAGGGGCAGTTGAAGGCAGTTTTCCACAGTTTTCCTTTATTCTCACCCAGTAATATGCTTCTCTCAAATCTAATTTAGTGAAGACATTCCCCTTCACCAGGTGGGTTAGTAAGTCCTTCAGGAGGGGGAGGGGGTATTTATTTTCCACGCTCACTGCATTCAGACCTTTATAGTCCACACAGAGATGAAGAGACCCATCTTTTTTTTCTTTCAACAACACAGGGGCTCCCACAGTAGACTTGGCCCATTTAATGAATCCCCTCACTAGGTTTTTATCCACATATCGCTGCGTCTCCTCAATTTCAAGGGGGGACATAGCGTACATTCTTGGTCGTGGAAGTTTGGCCTTCGGCAACAGTTCAATGGAACAATCATTGGACCGGTGAGGAGGCAAGGTATTGCGTTCTTTCTCACTAAATACCTCCACTAGGTCCCGGTACTCGCTGGGGATGAGCGGCTCACCTGGTGGCCGTGAGGCAGCCATGTGCGCTCGATCATTGGGGGGGGCTGAAATGCCCTGTAACATCTGTTGAATCAATGGGGGGATTGGGCCGTATAGGTAGTCTCACTGTTCTCATTCCTTTCTCCCACTAGATAAATGGCTTCTATTTGTCCAACCAGGCTAATCCTAGGATCACAGCCTCAGTCATTTTTGGGGCCACCAGGAAGCGAATAAACTTCCAGTGCTCACCTATTTCTAGATGTAGAGGCTCTGTTAATTTCGTGCCTAAAGTCCCTCCCATCAGGGAGCCATTGGCTTGCTCAAACCTCACAGGTTTGGAAAACAGTTTTGCTCGTATGCCCAGTTTCATGGCAAATGGCAAGCTAATGATGCATCAGGAGCATCCAGAATCAACTAGCAACTTTAAATCTACCTGCATACTCGATTTAGGGATTATTAGCTTGGCAGATAGTGGGAAAGGTGGGACGTGTCGGCTCACCATCGGGTCTTTCTCTCCTTCTTCATCGCTGTTGAAAGAGGGTAGAACGGGGGTGGATCCAGTCTGAATTCCGGCGTCCTCCCATGTGGGGGATGTGACTTGGGCAACAGGTTCCTGAATCATCCAGTTGGATTTCTCTCCCATTAGCTGCTGTGCAGGTTTCTTTCTTGGTGCTGGTCCTGGTCTATTCTGCAATTGGGGGTAGGGGACTGGGCAATTCGCTGCTCAATGTCCCTGCTGTCTGCACTGGAAACACTTAATTGCTGTGCCTGCAGGTGGCCTGGGTCTTTCACCCATCACAGAAGTTGGAGATTTTTGTGGGGGTGATTGCCATTCAGGTTGTTCTGGATTTGGCTCGGCTTCAGGTGGGAGAGGCTTTTTATAGCAGGCGAGCTGAACATCTAATCTTACCGCTGCCTGGTACCATTCTTGCACCTGGTCAGGTACAGCTTGGTATATGCAGGCCTGAGAAATGTGGTCATCCAACCCTTTCCTGAAATGATTGCTCAGGCCATCTCTCTATCTGACTGGCTATCTTGCAGAACTCCTGCACGTACTCCAGGGCAGGCCGGCCAGCTTGTTTTATCTTGTGGATTTGTTCTTCTGCTTTGAGGGCAATGGATGGGTCCTCAAAACTTTCTCTCAGCCCTAGGAGGAAGAGTTGGGGTCCTCCAATTCAGGGGCTTGCTAATTATATAAATTGTTTAACCATTCGGATGCTTCTCCCTCTAGGCTGGACGCAATCACATCGACCATAGCACCTGGGTCCAGGTAGAGATAGGCCCAGAGATTCAAATGAGAGCATATCTGCACTCATGGATGGATGCCAGAATCTGAATTCTCCTCCCCTGAACACATTGTATCATACACAATTCCCTCCCTTAATTACACGTCATAAATCACATTCTCCAATTAGTTTAACATGCAGTTTCACTTCCTTTCTGTAGCGCGCCATCCCTTATATTAATTAAAACAACTGGGTTAACATTCCTCCCCCAGCTTCATTGATTCAAAGCAAAACAGTTTAAAGGAAAAGGCTGCCTCTTATATTGTCAGAGCAAAAACATCCAATGTTGGCAGCGTTGACACCTAGCTTCCCTTTGATGCTACTGGTTTGATTCTTCTCAATAAAAGTAATCATTAGAAGTTTGCAATGGCTCTGATGTTTTGCTTGGTTGGGCTTTTCAGCCAGGGTTGACAGTAGGCTTGCCACCAGCCCATTCCTCCCCTCTCCCTGTGACCAGTCTATTTCCAGCCAACTGGAGCTCACCAGGATGTTTTGAGATCTCTGAGATGTTTGGGGGTATTTCTCGGTGCCTGGCCATGGGATGCTGGTACAAACAGGATCTGGCTGCCCTAGTCCTTATCACCTGTCATTCCCGCCTCCTTCTTTCCTATCACGTATACACAAAGATTTATTGCCCTTTCATCCTTCGCCCCTTCTTCCCCCTTTCATCCTTCCCACACCTTCTTCTTTGGATGGCAGGATGCCTGTGAGGCACCAAGCCCAGACAGGCAGAGCTGACATAATTTGTATCAACAAACCACGGCATTCCAGCGGCATTGGGTGCAATACACGAGGTGGCAAACAGTTGTGTCATGCCAAAACCGGCCATTTTCTGCCTCGTACGTTGCACCCAATGCTGCTGCCATGAGGCTGCAGAACAAGTGGGGAGGAGGTAAGGAACCAGTATACTGGATCACCCCTCCCCTACTCCGCCTGCTACTGGAGGGCTGGCACGGTATTTGCAGTGGGCTGCGGAGCCCCAGAGTTCTCCAATCAAGGGGCCGGTGGACAGTTGGCCCCCATGTGCTCGCTGTGTGCAGGGGCCGATGGTGTCAGGCAGCAGCCGCCCTGGACCCTGCCTCACCTTGAATTGCGGCAATGGCACCTGTGCCCTGCCCCCTGCCTCACCTTGCCTCACCCTGCAGGATGAGCCTCCTGCCCACCATCCCACGTGACAGAGACCCCCTGGATCTCCCCAAACCCTGGCCTATACCCTAAGACTCTGTGCAAGGGGATGAGTTTGAAAAGTGGAAACATATAGGGGTGTAGAAACCAGGGAAAAAGGAGGTAGAGGCTTCTTCTTCGGTCATGGTAAACCAAGAGGATCCTCCCTTGCCCAGACCCTCACTCAGAAAATTAAAGGCAGTGTACCAATAAACACCCCTTCATGGATTACTGCCTTGTCGTGGCGAAGGGGCTTGCGTAATTCAATGAAGCTATGAGCTATGCCATGCAGGGCCACCCAAGACGGAAAGGTCATAGCAGAGAGTTCTGACAAAACGTGATCCACTGGAGAAGGAAATGGCAACCCACTCCAGTATCTTTGCCATGAAAACCCTATGGACAATACCAAAAGGCAAAAAGATATGATGCTGGAAGATGAGCCCCTCAGGTCAGAAGGCATCCAATATGCTACTGGGGAAGAGCAGAGGGCTAGTACTAGTAGTGCCAGAAAGAATGAAGCGACTGGGCCAAAGCGGAAAGGACGCTCAGCTGTGCATGTGTCTGGTGGTGAAAGGAAAGTCCGATGCTGTAAAGATTTTTTCTCCATAGGAACCTGGAATGTAAGATCCATGAATCAAGGCAAGCTGGACGTGGTCAAACAAGAGATGACAAGGCTGAACATCAACATCTTAGGAATCAGTGAATTAAAATGTACAGGAATGGGTGAATTTAATTCAGATGACCATCAGGTATACTACTGCGGGCAAGAATCCCTCAGAAGAAATGAAGTAGCCTTCATAGTCAATAAAAGAGTAGGAAAAGCAATACTGGGATACAATCCTCAAAATGACAGAATGATCTCAGTTCGAATCCAAGGCAAACCATTCAATATCACAGTAGTCCAAGTCTATGCCCCAACCACCAGTGCTGAAGAGGATGAAATTGACCAGTTCTATGAAGCCCTACAGCACCGTAAAGAACTAACACCAAAAAATGATGTCCTTATCATCATGGGGGATTGGAATGCTAAAGTAGGAAGCCAAAAGATAACCAGAATAACAGGCAAGTTTGGCCTTGAAGTACAAAATGAAGCAGGGCACAGGCTGATAGAATTTTGTCAAGAGAATACGATGGTGATAGCAAACACTCTTTTCCAACAACCC
The DNA here is from genome assembly GCA_024449315.1 of Daboia siamensis. NCBI lineage: Eukaryota > Metazoa > Chordata > Lepidosauria > Squamata > Viperidae > Daboia > Daboia siamensis. The sequence goes on along the minus strand of JAKJMR010014282.1, from coordinate 15,134 downwards.
AAGAGATACACATGGACATCACCAGACGGTCAACACAGAAATCAGATTGACTATATGCTCTGCAGCCAAAGATGGAGAAGCTCTATACAGTCAGTAAAAACAAGACCAGGAGCTGACTGTGGCTCAGACCATGAGCTTCTCCTTGCAAAGTTTAGGCTTAAACTGAAGAAAGTAGGGAAAAGCACTAGGCCAGTCAGGTATGAATTAAATCATATCCCTGTTGAATATACAGTAGAGGTGACAAATAGATTTAAGGAATTAGATCTGATAGACAGAGTGCCTGAAGAACTATGGACAGAGGTTTGAAACATTGTACAAGAGGTAGCAACTAAAACCATCCCAAAGAAAAAGAAATGCAAGAAAGCAAAATGGCTGTCTGAGGAAGCTTTGCAAATAGCTGAGGAAAGGAGGGAAGCGAAAGGCAAGGGAGAAAAAGAAAGATACGCCCAATTGAATGCAGAATTCCAGAGAATAGCTAGAAGAGATAAGACTGCCTTCTTAAATGAACAGTGCAAAGAAATAGAAGAAAACAATAGAATAGGGAGGACCAGAGATCTTTTCAAGAAAATTGGAGAGATGAAGGGAACGTTTAATGCAAAAATGGGCATGATAAAGGACCAAAATGGCAGGGACCTAACAGAGGCAGAAGAGATTAAGAACAGATGGCTAAAAGGCCACGGGTTAAATTCAAGATTATGCAGGATATGCATGAAAGAGGTGGTCTTAAAATGCCCAATTTTAAATTATATTATGAAGCTGCTGCATTATCAGCGATAAGCGATTGGATTAACTTAACACAAGGGAGATTATTAAATCTTGAAGGTCATGATTTGCTATTTGGTTGGCATGCATACTTATTGTATGATAAGAAGGTAGATAATGTCTTTAAGGTGCATATTTTAAGACATGCTTTGTTGCGAGTTTGGAAAAAGCATAGACATAAGTTAAATTATAAGATACCTTTATGGGCAATACCGAAACACGCAATAGAGAACATAAATGTTGGGTTCAAACATGATGTGACTACATATAAGGAAATCTTAAGTTTGGAGAGGAATGTATGGTGTTTGAAGCCGTATAATTTTTTACGAGGAGAAAAGATTGTTCAAACCTGGTTTCAGTATGGGCAACTACAGGCCAGGTGGAAAGAAGATCAGAAAATTGGTTTTTCAATGAATGATGAAAATCTGGTAAAGCAAATTAGAAATCAGGGTCCAGCACATATCAAACGGATATATCTTGCAGTGATAGAAATTGATTCAGAAACAGAAACTGTTAAAGATTGTATGATAAAGTGGGCGCAGAATATTCAGGAAGTTATTACAATGGATACTTGGGAAAAGATTTGGGTGAGAAACGTAAAATTTACACAAGCTCAAAATTTAAGAGAGAACTTTTATAAAATGTTTTATAGGTGGCATTTAGATCACAAAAAGTAAGCAAGTATGTATCCAAATTACCAGCCTAAATGTTGGAGGTGTGGTGGCGAAGACACAACGTATTTTCATATATGGTGGACTTGTAAAAAGGTTAAAGCATTTTGGATTAAAATTTGGTGGAATATGCAGAAGATATTTAAGAAAAGGATAAAGTTTTGTCCGCAATTGTTTTTACTGGGCATTATTACTGATACTACTGTTGTGGATATTAAGCTGATGCTGAACTTAATTACGGCAGCAAGACTTTTAATAGGGCAATACTGGAAGAAGGAAGAACTGCCGACTATAGAGGAATGGACTTTAAAAGTTTCTAACCTGGCGGAAATGGCAAAGATTTCAGCGTATCTGAAAGACCATTCGCAACAACGATATATTGTGGAGTGGAAAAAATGGATTGATTACATCCAGAATAAATATGGGACTAAAAAGTTTCATTTAGCATTTGAATAAGTATTGATGGGATATTTATACTGCTTGTAGTTATTTTATAAGAGCTAAAGTGTGGTAGATCTAATAGTTTATTGTTATTAGCATATGGTAGTTTATGTTTGTTTTTTACTTTTATACCTTGTATTTAGCTCTGGGAAGTCGGGGAGGGGGGAAGGGGAGGGGGGGATTGGGAAGGGAGGGAGGGGGTGGGGAGGGGTTGTTTTGTTTAAGATAAAATGTATTGAAAAACTTTTCAATAAAAAAAAAAAGAACAGATGGCAAAATTACACAGAAGAACTATACAAGAATGAGCTTAACGTCCCTGATAATCACAATGAGGTGGTCACTGACCTCGAGCCAGACATCCTAGAATGTGAAGTGAAGTGAAGTGGGCCTTAGAAAAACTGAGCAACAACAAAGCTAGTGGAGGTGACAGTATTCCAGCTGAGCTATTCAAAATCTTAAGAGATGATGCAGTAAAAGTGCTACACTCAATTTGCCAGCAAATTTGGAAAACTCAACAGTGGCCACAGGATTGGAAAAGATCAGTTTACATTCCAATTCCAAAGAAAGGCAGTGCCAAAGAATGTTCAAACTATCACACCATTGCACTCATTTCTCATGCTAGTAAAGTTATGCTTAAAATCCTACAAGCTAGACTCCAGCAGTATGTGGATCGAGAACTACCAGAAGTACAAGCAGGATTTCAAAGAGGCAGAGGAACTAGAGATCAAATTGCCAAGATACGCTGGATCATGGAGAAAGCTAGAGAGTTCCAGAAAAACATCTACTTCTGCTTCATTGACTATGCTAAAGCCTTTGATTGTGTAGATCATAACAAACTGTGGCAAGTTCTTAAAGAGATGGGCGTACCAGACCATCTTATTTGTCTCTTGAGAAACCTATATCTGGGCCAAGAAGCAACAGTGAGAACTGGACACGGAACCACTGATTGGTTCAAAATTGGGAAAGGAGTCCGGCAAGGCTGTATACTGTCGCCCTGCCTATTTAACTTATATGCAGAGCACATCATGAGAAAGGCAGGGCTAGATGAATCAAAAGTTGGAATTAAGATTGCCGGAAGAAATATCAACAACCTAAGATATGCAGAAGATACCACTCTAATGGCAGAAAGTGAAGAAGAACTAAAGAGCCTTGTGTTGTGGGTGAAGGAGAGTGCAAAAGTTGGGTTGAAACTTAACATTAAGAAAACCAAGATCATGGCATCCGGTCCTCTCAATTCCTGGCAAATAGATGGGGAAGAAATGGAGGTAGTGACAGATTTTATTTTCCTGGGCTCCAAGATCACTTCAGAAGGGAACTGTAGCCAAAAAATTAAAAGACGCTTGCTCCTCGGGAGGAAAGCCATGGCAAATCTAGACAGCACACTAAAAAGCAGAGACATTACCCTGTCAACAAAAGTGCGTATAGTCAAGGCTATGGTCTTCCCAGTTGCAATGTATGGCAGTGAAAGCTGGACCATAAAAAAGGCTGAGTGCCAAAGAATTGAGGCCTTTGAATTATGGTGCTGGAGAAGACTCCTGCGAGTCCCTTGGACTTCAAGGCGATCAAACCGGTCAGTCCTAGAGGAGATCAACCCTGACTGCTCTTTATAAGGCCAGATCCTGAAGCTTAAACTCAAATACTTTGGCCACCTAATGAGAAGGAAGGACTCACTGGAGAAGAGCCTAATGCTGGGAAAGATTGAGGGCAATAGAAGAAGGGGACGACAGAGAATGAAGTGGCTGGATGGAGTCAGAGAAGCAGTAGGCATGAGCTTAAATGGACTCCAGAAGATGGTAGAGGACAGGAAGGCCTGGAGGAACGTTGTCCATAGGGTCGCGATGGGTCGGACACGACTTCCCAGCTAACAACAACAACAAACCAGTAAACATATCCCGAAGGGGGAGCACCATATCTGAAGACTTTGAAACCAGTTTCTGGTATAGGTATTTCCTGTACAAGAGATAACTTCTTTCCCATGAAAGATCTCCACACAGGACTTCAAGGGTCCGGGATGGACCCTGGCCTCACCTTATGGCTTCACAAGCATCAAAACAGAATGATACCTTATGTGATGTTGACCAGTTTTTTTTTTTTTTAATCCCATTTATATCCCGCCCTTCTCCGAAGACTCAGGGCGGCTTACAATATAAAGCACAAATCAATGTGCTTAGCACATTGAGGCAACAGGATGAATGAGGAGGGGGTGTTTATCCGAACCTCCCACATAAGGGCAAACTTTAACACTAGATGTTACCTTCACCCCCTGTGGATTGAAGAAGGTTATTTTGTGAGCTTTTGTGCACATGGAATAAGAATTATTTCCATGCCTACATTGGGAAACATTCCCAAACCATTTTTTGGGTGGTCTTTTCTATAGTATAGGTGGTTTTAACACAAGGAGTACAGTGTGGTGTTCCCTGATGAACGGGGGAAACATTCCTTGGTTTCCTACCAAGGAGATCATTAGTCACATTCTGGCTGGAACCAGTGACCAGGATCCAGACAAGTCCAATCACCAAATTCACAATAAAGGAGAGTGTCCCAGTCTTCTTCTTCCAGCTCGGGCACCTCATCATCTTCAGTATAGGTTTTTCCATTAATAGAATAGGTTATTCTTCTTCTTTGGAATCACTGTCACCAATATGCCACTCTCCAAAGGGTACAGGCAAATACTTCAGAATTTTAGGTCAGTAGAAAATCGCAGGAAGGCACATCTGAAGGGAGTCTGGATAACTGCAGTTTCAAACCCTCCAACTATTGGCTTTGCCACTGAACGTTGGGAGCTGGAACCTTTATACAGGAACAGTGAATCCACGCCTTTATACCAGGAACCTTCACAGCCATTGGAGTGCTGAGTAGCACCTGGACCAGTTCTGACCACTTGACAGCAATGCTCAAGGGGCTGAGTTCTTTCACACAAATCCACTCTCCAGGTTCCACAATAGGAGGCAAGTCAGGGATCACTAGAAGGGCAGCTTTGACCTGTTGGGAGATAGAAGACAACACCTATGACAGTTTCTGCAAATACAAAGAAACATTCTCTTCCCCTTCACCTGCCCCCATAACATATTTAGAAACAAAAGGTCTGCCATACACCATTTCAAAAGGTGACAATTGGAGCTTCCCCCTACGAGTTGCTCTTACACAAGTCAGGGCAATGGGCAAAAACTTGGGCCAAGTCAAGGAAGTCTCCTGGCACAACTTTGCCATGTTGTGGTAGGAAATAAGGCAGACTGAGTCAGCATTCCAGGACAAGTAGAAAAGATTTATTGCGCAGGTTCAGACCCAGTTTCTACTGAACAATCTGAACCCCATTTCAAGGAAAAGCATACACATATATAGTCTTCACAAACAGCCAAACACGTAGTGACAGTTTTATAAACTGGTTACATGAACTTTTAAGCCCCCCTTTGCTTTATGCCCTTTTAGCTAAAATATCGTGCATCCTTGTTTCCAGGAAGGCTGCAGGTGTCTTGCGAGCGTCTATGTTTCCTGTGCTATGCTTGTGGTTAGCTACAAGCGAGACCTATGTGGTTAGCTATAACAAAAGTTTATGCTGCCTGACTGAATATGACCCCCAGTTTACCTTGTGGCTTAACATTTTCCATTTCCTTGTTGTTCTTCTACCTAATACACGGGTATTCTCGCTTCTATGTCCGACCTCACAGTTATGACATGCAACATTCATATGTATTCTTTGTAATTTTCCATGGCCTACTTTAATGTGACCTTTCAAAGTCCTATTCATGTGTTCCACTTGAGCTGATGCCTGGGGCCTGTACGATGAGTGAAGGTGCCAGTCAATGTGCAAATGTTTGCACACCCCCTGAACCACTTGAGAGACAAAATGGTGGCCATTGTCAGACTTAATGGATTTAGCAAGTCCGAACCATGGGATGATCTGGTCAACAATAGTCTGGGATACTTTACAAGCCTTTTGGGTGGTAGTAGGTATAGCTTCTGGCCATCCAGTGAACATGTCCACAAAAACTAAAAGATTCCTCTTGGCTCCATTCCGAGGCATTTCTGTAAAATCTACTTGCCATGCTTCTCCAGGATATTTAGTGACACAAAGGGCCCCCTTAGGTAAAGGTTTCCCTCCTGTAGGGTTATTTCGTTGACAAATCTCACATTGGGAAGAAGCTTGCTGAGCCAGAGCTCGCAGGTTGTGATTGCAATACCTCTGTTTTAGCCAAAAATGAAGTTTCTTTGGGGAACCATGAAAAACATCATGAGTTCGCTGTACAATTTTCCACACAAGGGCAGTAGGGAGCTGGATTTTATCCTCAACTGCCCACCAGCCATTAATCCATTTCCCTCCATCTCTCAGTTGATCTCTCTGATCATATATGGGAGGGAAAGTGTCACAATCCTTTACTGGTACCAGGGGACAAGTCTTGGCAGTAGTGACAACTGGCCAATAGGCTGCCTGCCCAGCCCAATAGTCTGCAGCTTGGTTGTCCTTAGTTACAAAGCCCTCATCCACTTGATGTCCTTTACAGTGGATAATAGCAAGGTCCTTTGGCAGTTGGATTGCAACCATGAGCTCCTCCAAAAGAGCTGACTTTCCATCAGCGCCTATATAACCCCTCTCCTTCCATAAAGCAGCATTGGTGTGTACAGCCAAAAAAGCATACTGGCTGTCAGTATAAATGTTCACTCTCTTGCCCTGGCCCAACACACAAGCAGCGATCAAAGCTTTTAATTCAGCAGCTTGAGCTGAAAATGAGGCAGGAATGGCAGCAAGAGCAACAGGGTGCTCATCAGTGACAATAGCATAGACAGAGTACCGGACCCCATCTTCCACAAAAGAGGAGCCATCAGTCCAATACGACACCTCTGGGTTTCCAAGGGGTTCCATTCTAAAATCAGCTCTAGCACCCGTGATTGATTGTAAAACTTCTAAGCAGTCATGGGGTTCTGTATTTTCTTCTGGAATAGGCAACAATGTAGCTGGATTGAAGGTGTCACATCGGCAAAGTTGAACATTTTCCTGTTCTATGATCTGGCTCACATACTGTCCAACTCGGGCACAGGTGGCCCATGCTGGCAATTTTTGCTCCAATAATACTTGAACCGCATAGGGGGTGTAAACCTTCAGAGGAGCTCCCAATATGATTTTCTGACTTTCGGTAACCAGTTCAGCCACAACTGCAATAGCTCTGAGACAACCAGGCCATCCCTTCACCACAGCATCCATGGTTTTGGACAGGTAGCCCACAGGTAACTTGTGAGGGCCCACTTGCTGTATTAGGACCCCCAGGGCATATCCACCCTGTTCTTTGCAATACAGTTGAAAACCTTGAGACTGATCTGGCAAAACCAAACTAGTAGACTTAATTAAGGCGTCCTTCAAGTGTCGCCATGCCTGGGTATGTTCACGAGTCCATTCTCATGTCATATCTTGTTGTGTTAGGGCATAAAGTGGTTTAGCAATCAGGGAATACATCGGGATCCAAAATGTGGCATAGCCTGTGATCCCTAAAAAGGTTCTAACTTTTTTAACATTGGTAGGTAAAGGCAGGGCAGAGATGGCTTGAATTCTACTGGCATGAAGGCAACGGTGTCCTTCTTTTAAAACATATCCCAAATATTGAACTTGGGGGAGGGCCCACTGGATCTTTTGCTTAGAGACCTTATATCCTCGTTCAGCCAAAAAGTTCAACAAATCAGGTGACCCTTGTAGTAAAAAGTCCTTATCTTCTGCAGCAAGCAATAAATCATCCACATACTGTAACAACATACACCAGGGGGCAGAAAAGGCCTCCAAATCTCGAGCCAAAGCAGAAGCAAAAGCAGTAGGACTGTTCCTCTAGCCCTGGGGGAGCCTTGTCCATGTCAATTGTCCCTTTACTCCTGTCTTTGGATCCTCCCACTCAAATGCAAAGTAGTCTTGACACTCAGGGGCCAAAGGAATACAGAAGAAAGCATCCTTTAAGTCAATTACAGTATACCACCATTGTTTTTGGCTGACAGTGGTGAGTAAAGTAAAAGGATTTGCCATCACAGGATGCAAGGCTTGGATTCGAGAATTGGCTTAGGTCATGAACCAGTCTTCATGACCCATCGGGCTTGGGAACTGGGAAGTTTGGAGTGGACCAGGGAGACTGGGTGGCTTGTAAAATCCCATTCTTTAAAAAGTCTTGGATGAACCCCTGGATGCCAATTCGTGCCTCCCTTTTTATTGCATACTGCTGAAAGGAAACAGGTTGGGCCCCTGGGTGAAGATGGGCTCGGTGAGGGACAGCATAATGAGCAAGTCCTGGGATTCCATGAGACCAAACTTCAGAGGAAATGGAATCCAGAAAAGAAACAAGAGGTGCACTAGCATCCAGATAACAAATATAAGCTTGCAAAGCTGGAGAATCCAAAGAAATACCCTGGGGTTGACAAGTGATTGTTGCTCCCAATTTCCCCAGCAAATCTTTGCCCGGAAAATTAATAGGGCACTGGGGTAAAACCAGAAATGGCTTGGAGTCACACACAAAGGGGTGGTGCAGGGAGCCATTTCAGTTTGCCCACTGACACCAACAATAGGAGTAGTCTGAGAACTCAAAAAATCTTTAGGGGCATAACAGTGTAAGTTGCCCCAGTATCTACAAGAAAAACTTCTTTTCTTCCCCCTATCTGCAACTCCAAGAGAGGTTCAGGGGAGGAAACAAGACCTCTGGAGCCACATCAGTATTGGGAGGGATAGCCGTCATTAGCATACATCTGCATTTTAGTAATGAACGGTTCTGTCAATGCTGCAAACATTGACATGTTTTTGCACTGACAATATAAGAGACAGACTGTTATTTTAATTGCTTCATTTGGGAGGGAGGAATCACCCAGAAGTTGTGATAAGATTGCAAAAAGCCGCATAAAGAATGGGAAGTGAAACCTCATATGTAAAACTAATTGGATAATGTGATTTATGACGTGTAGATAAGGGCGGGGATTGTGTGTGTGTTATGATGGGTTTGTGGGGAGGAGATTTCAGATTCTGGCATCCCTCCATGAGTGCCGATGTTTCGTTTCATTACTAAGACTTTTTAGATAAATAATATGCCTGCAATTTGTTTGATTTGTCTTATTCATCCGAACCATGACATCATGCCAGAATCTCCTTTCTTTCAAAGGGGGGGTCCTGAACCCCCGTCGCTGTCTCCGGTAAGAGAGATAAGCTGGCAAAGATTTAGGGAAAAATCCTCAAAATGGAAAGGGAAGGCCTGATTACTGGCGAAACTTCTGAAGAGGAAATAATGAATAGTTTTCTGTGGGAAGATGAATTTGGGCCGATCTCCAAACCTAGACCGATAACTGAGCTTATTTCTTCGTCAAGCTGGAACCACTCCAGTAGAGAATACAGAGGCCAGACTGTGCGGCAAGAGGTCCCAGAAGCAGAATGGGGAGGAGATGTCATATCGTCAGCCACTGAGAATCTGGGTGAGTGGAAAATCCTATCTGCAGATCAGACTGCCTGCCAGACCCAAGAGTTCCCTGTCAAGCCCTCCAGACCCATAGAGACAGAGGACCCCAGACTGTGGCTTCTACAGCAATGGGAGGTTTGGAAGCCCCCACAAGTGAAATGCAAACAACCTCTGAGCTTGCCCCAGCTAATAGAAGCCTTGCAACAGCTGGGGGTGGTGCAGAAGAGTGGAGATCAGGAGCTGGTGGGAGGACAACAGCAAGGGTGGCAGCAGCAGGACCCAAACGTGCAACCCCTGAACGTACAGCAGGACCAGTGGGGCCAGCAGCAGTGGGGGCCGTAGCAGCCATTAAATCAGCAACCAGAGTGGGGCCAGCAGCAACTGGAGAGACAACAACAGCAGTGGGGGCCCCAGCAACCATTTAACCAACAACCAGGGTGGGGCCAGAAGCAATGTAGACCCCAGCAACTAATGATGAACCCACCCTTCAGAGCAACATTTGATGCGGACCCAGAGAAACTGATTTTCTTCCTCAACCACGTACGCTCTCATTTGAATAGCTGGGCCCATCTCTACCCGGACCCAGGTGCTATGGTTGATGTGACTGCGTCCACCCTAGAGGGAGAAGCTGTGAAGTTTCCGACGTATGGGCTTTTCAAGTGAGTCTGAGGCATTGTTTACCTTAAAAGTCCTTTATTAGCCTAATACAACGGCAAATGCTTGCTCGAAAGAAGCTGGAATCTGAAATCTCCACCCCTTGCACAATATATTAAAACACATTTCTCCACCTTTCTAATTTTGTCATTAATCATACTCTCCAATTAATTTAAAGAATCAGTTCCCCTCCGCTAGAAGACCGCCAAAGCCTTATCTTCTTTAGGGAGAAAAATGGCCTTGAAAAGTGCAATCCTACTCATTCCCCCTCCTAACCTTAAACTAAAACAATACATGTCTTAAAGCAATATACAAGTTTAACATATGAAACGGCTACTTCTTCATCTCTTGTCAAGCAATAACATTCGATGTTAGCAGTGTTGACATAAGCATCTGAATGGTTGAACAATTTATATAACGAGCAGGCCCCTGAATTGGAGGACCCCCACCTTTTCCTCCTGGGGCTAAGGGAAAGGTTTGAGGACCCATCCGTCACCCTCAGAGCAGAACAGCAAATCCAAAAGATAAAGCAAGCTGGCTGGCCTGCCCTGGATTACGTGCGGGAGTTTCGAAACCTGGCCAGTCGGATAGAGAGATGGCCTGAGCAATCCATAATTCATCTTTTTAGAAAAGGGTTAGATGACTACTTTTCTCTGGCATGTATCTACCGATCTGTGCCTGACCAACTGCATGAATGGTACCAGGCAGCGGTGAAATTAGATGTTCAGCTTGCCCGCTGTAAGAAGCCTCTCCTACCTGAACCCGAACCAAGGTCAGAACAACCTGAATGGCAATCACCCCCATGAAGATCTCCAACTCTTATGTGTTATGATGGGTTTGGGGAGAGGAGATTTCAGATTCTGGCATCCCTCCATGAGTGCCGATGTTTCGTTTCATTACTAAGACTTTTTAGATAAATAATATGCCTGCAATGTGTTTCGTTTGTCTCATTCATTGAAACCATGACACATAGTTCGGGTTACATTATCATAGCATCCTTCTCTATTTCCCTCAACATTCAATACAACGTATTTAAACTAACAAATTTCTAGGAATAGCATAGTCAATTAAAGAAGATTTTGTCAATCCAATTTCAATAAGGTATATCTATATCCTGTTATTAAATTTTATCTAATTTTGATGTTAATTATAGTATCCAAGTTTAACCTTTAACATCCCAAATAGTATTCACAACACAAAGTTCCCTTATCTTATTACCCCAAAAATTGTATCAACTAACATACACCCAATATTTAAATAGCTAGCTTCTACCTAATAAACATATTTCATATCCTAATACATCATAAGCTACCAATCGGAGAGTCTATATTTATCAATCTACTTCTACTTATACATAACCAGAATTTTAACATCAAACATAGGATCCGTAAGCCAAATTTCCATTATATCAATATATAAATTTATAATATTTGAAATAAGCTTAGTAAATACTTAAACACATTTTAATTCTATCTCATGAATGTTTTCTATTTCAGATCCTAATGTCACTAATTACTAACAAAATTACCTACAATAATTCTCTAGGAATTCATATTTTAAATCTAACTAGGTTTCTTTTTTTGCCAGTCGGGTTTCCAGACCCAGGGCTTTAAATTGCCAAGTAGGTCTTCATTTGTTCACATGTATATTATTTGCACCAGAGGAGGCCATCCAACCATCAGCAATATACAAAGGTTGAACCATTTATAGTCATTATATTGTTGCCATGTTAATTCCACTCTCTTTATTTGCTCTGACATCTTTGTCTGTGGTTCAGTCTGGATTCTTCTTCCAACTGGGTTGATCTGTTTTGAGTAGAAAATCTTATCCAGTTTTATAGTTGGTAATTGACTGTCCAAGCTTTCCACAGGTTGTCTTTGTTGGTCTTCAGCTTCCTCTATATTGGCATCACTTTCTTGCATGTAGTGTACTTCTGAAATTGTAGGCTCCTTAGAGAGAGTCAGAAGTTGAGTGTTAAGTTTTTCTCTAGTTTGTTGTTGGTCTTTAAGATTGTCTGTCATAGTAGTGGTTCCTTGTACTTTAAAAATTGTAGGTTCTTTGACTTCTGGTTTGCCATGCCAGCCGTCATGGACGTCTGGAGGATGGCTCTCGTCTTCCATGTCCAGATTCGCATTGCTGGGGGGTCCTAAAAGGACCAAATAGCCGCCTTGGAGGGGCGACCAGATAGAAGGGGCTTTTGCAGAAACGTGGGGGAGCCGCAACCCCCCCCCCCCGTTAGTGCCTGCATTCCCTTCATACTGGTGGACGAAAGACTGGCCATAGTAAAATGGCCAGTTACTAGGCTGCAGACAGCCGAAGTCAAACTTACCATCAGGCAACATTAAAGCAGCATGGAAGAGATGGGGGTAAGATTCCTTTCTTATACCTTAATCTTCTTCTTTTCACCTAAACAAGCTGTTAAGTACTTTCCCCCATGTGGAGAGGGAGGGGGGAATTCAACCCTCCCTTCAAATCAGTGGCGAGCAAGCCCAGGGGTGTTTTTTAAAAAAAAAACGTTGAAAAAAGAAACGGACTAAAAGAAAAGAATTTTCAAAGTACTTGGGGGACACCCAGTGGCTAAACTTGAAATTGCAATCTGACTTTCTCTTTAAAAAAATCAAGAAAATATTTAAGGAAAACAAGATAAGATTAACCTTGAACACCAGATGTGAAGCTTCACCATGGAAGAGTTTCAAAAACAAATCTATGCTATGTGGGAAATATCTTACCAAACTTATCAGTTCCTCTCTACAGCTGGCAATGAAATAAGAGCTTTTGGAAAAGAATTAGAAAGCATCTTGAAGAAACAAACTCAAACTTTGACTACAACTAATATTTTATCGGGACAGAACTTAACAGAAGAAAATGAACAATCAAATACATTTGCAGAAGAATTAAATATTCAACAAATACAGTCTTTTGAAGTTCATAATGGGAAACAAGTGGAAAAAAATTATTCAGACCAGGACAATTATATCAAGAGGTGAAAATGATGAGAAGATTTGGTGCTGTTGATAGCCTCTTCAATCCTTCAAAAATGGAGACTGGAGGGCCACATTGATATGATGTAACAACACAAGAATACTTTGATGACCCTGAGGCAAAGAAGTGAAAAATGACATGGCAAAGGAAGAAAGAAAGAATAAGATTGAAGAAATATGGACATTTTTAAGAGGCCAGAAATAGATAATGTCAAAATAGACAGGATTGCACTTGGATTATGAGAAATTGTTTTGATGAGTAGATAAAAATACTGACTAATAAAAAAAAAACAAACCCCCCCCCACAGAAGTATTAATATTAATATTGAAATATTGAGCTCTTCAAATGACATGGATTAAGATGTATATATGTTAAGAATGATAGAGTGTAACTAATATATTTGAATGTAGTGACATGAAAGGATGTATTAAATGTTGAAATGGAAGAAATTTTGGTTAATCTTTAATATGTGGAAACTATAAATGAGAAATAAGAACACTATATTGTCCTCTTCCTCTTCCTCCTCCTTGCAATTGGTATCCTAATGACTACCATTCTAACATTGTACTACTAACATTGATATGGAAATGAGATAAATAAGAAGTGTATTTACATTACTAGGTATCGGAGAAAATTGGGTAAAGGGAAAAGAGGTTATTTAGCAATATGAAAATGAGAAATTTTAAACGTTTAATTTTAATATCAATGTAAATTTAAAGCTAGAAAAATATATAAGGTGTTTGATGTTTTCTCTCTCTTTTTTTTAAGATGGAATGTTAAAATATACAGGTGAAACTCGAAAAATTAGAATATCATATTATATGCTTGCAGGAAACACATATTCGTGTAGCTGATGAAAAATATTTGATAAACTCTAGATTGGGTATACAGTTTATTGCATCTGCTCCAGAAAAGAAAAATGGTGTAGTTATTTATGTGAAGAAGAATCTGGCAGCCAATCTAATTGAAGCAGATAAACAAGGAAGATATGTTATAATTGAACTCTTAATAGAAGGAAAGAAAATACTTTTAATTGGACTATATGCACCTAACCAACAGCAAGGAGAATTTTATAAACTTTTACATAACAAAATAATTCAATGGGATTATAAATTGTGTATTTTAATGGGAGACTGGAATGGAGTGTTGGATACACAAAAAGATAAAAAAGGACCTTTTAAAAGTACACCAAATCATGCTAAATTGCCTAAATCCTTTTTTGACATGACAGACGATTTGGAACTGAGAGATCTTTGGAGAGAACGAAACATGAATGAAAGAGATTTTACTTTTTTTTCTGATAGACATCAATCCTTTTCTAGGATTGATTTTGTATTAATTACTAATGATTTTTTTCTAGGGTTAAGAAGATCAAGATATGTCCAAGAACTTTATCAGACCACAGTCCAGTATGGATGGAATTGGACAAGGAGAAGGGAGATAGGAGATCTTGGAGGTTAAATGAAAACTTGTTTAGATATGAAGAAAATTTGGAAGAATGTAAAAAACAAATGAAAGAATTTTTTGTTATAAATATGCATAAGGGTACACCCATTGAAATGGTTTGGGATGCAAGTAAAGCTTATATGAGAGGAGTGTTAATATATTTGAATAATAAATATAGACGTAGATTGGAATATAAGTATAAAGAAATAGAGGAGGAAATAAAGATGAAAGAGAAGGCTTTTATTTTGGATTCATCTAATAAAAGGTTGAAAGAAGCAATTAATTTGCTAAGAGGGCAGTTTGATATGCAGATGGCAGATCAGGTGGCAACCAATTTATGATATGTCAAACATAATACTTTTTATAATGCTAATAAGCCAGGTAGATGGTTAGCTTATTTGTTAAGGAAAAAACAAAAATCACATAACATAGATAAGATAGAATATAAGGGTAAAGAGGTGTTTCAGCAAAATCTTATTAAAAAGGCTTTTAGTGAATTTTATTCTAAATTATATGCAAGGGATATAACTCAAGGTTTAGATTTAGACAGGTATTTACAAGAAGAGAATATCCCTATACTTACACAGGAGCAGAGGAAAGGGATGAACCAACCGATAACTGCTGAAGAAATTATTTTAGCAATTAAACAATTAAAAGTGGGTAAATCACCTGAAACAGACGGTTTGACAGCCATTTATTATAAAAATTTACAATTAGAGTTGGTGGAACCTTTAAAAGAATTATTTAGGACAATTCAATCTGGAGG
>JAKJMR010014281.1:0-16625 GCA_024449315.1 Daboia siamensis | reverse complement strand
AGGGCACCCACCCCAGTCCCACCCCACTCCACCAGAGACCCATGGATCATTACCCCCAGACAGGCACCTTGCAACCTGAGTGATGAGCTGCGCCCCCCCGCCCCCAGCCATTGACTTTGCTTGTCAAAAAGTTACAAAAGGTGATCACATGACTGGGACACTGACCTTTATAAGTATGAATCAGTTGCGAAGCATCCGAATGTAAATCACATGACCCTGGGGATGCTGCAACAGTCATAAGTGTGAAAAATGGTCATAAGTCACTTTTTTCAGTGCCATCGTAACTTTGAACAGTCACTAAGTGAAATGTTGTAAGTCGAGGACTACCTGTACTTATCAATTTTTTTCCCTTTTTTTGGTCACATTTTTGACACCCTGCTGGGCGACTGGTGGTACTAGGAGAGTGCCTTATCCTAAAAGTGGTACAATGGCTCAAAAGGTTGAAAAGCCCTGCTCCAAAGTCCTTTCCAGCTCTTTCTGATTGAGGGTTGCATCTTATCACTACTATTATTTATTATGTACACTGACAGCATAAGCAAAGAAAATCTAAACCCAGGAATGAAAATAATATCAACCAAGTACTCTTTGCAGATGATCAGGGATTGATAGTTGGTACAGCTAAAGACTGCACCAACATCTCATGTCTATGAAAGTAAGACAAATAATATGAGAGTTATTAAAGAAAAAACAGAATGGTAATCAGAGGAGAAAAATACAGTTTAAGCATAGTTATAGAGGGAAAAGCATAAAAACATGTATCAGAGTTGAAATATTTAGAAACAACATTTACCAAAGAGGGAAAAATGGATGAAGAGATTAACATATGATGCAGTAAGCAAAAATAAGACAGTACCAATTACTGCATAGAAGTATTTCATACAAAGCATATTCATTCCCACATATCGGTGTCAAACATGGACACTTGCAATAAAGCATAAACAAAAGTTAGTTACTTCAAAAATGAGATGTTTGAGGAAAGCTTCAGGAGTGACTAGAAAGAATACAATCAGAAGTGAGATTATAAGAGAAAGTACTAGAATAGGACCAATATTAAACTACTTACAAGATGGCGAATGAAGTAGTTTGCCCATCTGGAGAGAATGTCTGAGGATTCTATATCATACAAGGCAAACATAAAAAGAAAAAGAGAAGGCAACCCAGAAAAAGATAGAGAGACAATATCAAAGACACGCTACAGCAGCATCAAATAACAATGGTTGAGGCCATAAGAAGTGCAAGAGTCAAATCTTTGTATTTATCTCTTTGACACCCAAAGTGGTAAAAGAGGAAGTAAAGAAGAAGATCAAACATAGATAAAAGTAACCTCAGAACAGTGGTATATACACTGTTAAGTGGGTATGAATGTTAATGCCTGGCTTGATTTCTTTTAAGAACACAATCAAGGGTTATGCAAGTACAAAGCAGAAACTTCTGATACAAAATGTTACAGTCATTTGGTTTCACAGTATCACATGAAGTTTGCATTACAGAACTCAAATTGCTCTGCCATGTGTGTAGTCTTATTACTATTGCCAATTATTTAAATGTTTTACTGATAGATGAATTAATGACTGCCTAAGCATCGTTTTAAAAAATACCTCTATTATTGACATATTAATAGAGATTTCAACTGGCAGGAAGACAAAGGCTAAGAATCCTTATCCAGCTAATGTTATGTCATTATTATTCATTACAGGCAGGATGGAGGCGAGACCAAAGTTTTATATTAAAAAATGCTCGATAAAAGATATGTAGAAAAAATAAATGGGTGCAGTGTTATAGTGCAGTAACATCACATTGTAAATTTATATTCCAATCACACCTTTTAGTATTCCACAACTCACTGCATAAAACTTTTCATTAACAGCAGAATTTCATTCAGCTGGAAGGAGAACTACACGATTGCTTGACTTGTTCTTGATTACTACTTACCCACTTTTAGGATATAACGTTCACTATCAAATAAGACATCATGTTTAATACTTCCTTTTCCATACTATTATAGCATCATTTATCATTGTATTCATTAAATTATGATTTTAATAAAAATATGGTAATTTTCAACTTATATAGCTCTTATAACAGGTTCTATTTCTAATTTTAGAAATATGATTAAAATAATAAAAAAGAGTTAAGACCTTTCTAGAATCACATTAATATTCTACACATTCTCCAGAAAAACATCTTTATATTGGTTCTAAAAGCAGGAAAATATTTTTTACTAGACATGAAGCATAATAAAAGTCATCAATAATCATTTGCTGTGCCTTAGTAGACCACTTGCTAAAATCTGCAGCATACCTGATCAACTGTACATCAAAATAAGACAACTATGTTAGCTGACCATTCTGAATGCAGTTAGAAAAAAGGTCCTATTTCTGGTTCCTGTAGGCATTGCAATTGCATAAAGAAAGATGATATTTACATTGTAAATACAATTTGTTCCAAAATGAATAATTATAAATGCTAACTATAAGCCACATTCAAAAAACTAAAATACAGAGAAATATATCTTGCCAACACAAGACATTTAAATATTCTTTCTGCAGAAAAGTGGAATCCTAATATTGGAAAAAATGAAAGAAGTAATTCTTGACTGGAGTTCAATAGGAACTTTGAAAAAATAAAGAAGTCATTAAAAGTGAAAAATGCAACAAGATAGATTGACTCAATTATAGTGGTGATAGATACATAATTGGAAGACCTGAAATATCAAATTAGGGACAGATTGTTACAGAGAGAAATCTGCTTGCTAAAAATTCATATTTATGGCACATAATCAATTTCTTAAATCAGCAACATATCTATGTTCAGGATCTGCAAGATCTTGACTTATTCTAATAACAATTAATTTTTTATATAACTAGATATTTAAAACATAAACAAGTTCTTAAAGCCGTTTACTTACAGTACTGATCACAATCTACTCTGGCAAATACAACTTGATTCTTATCTGGAAAATCCTCTTTAACTACATTAGAAGCTTCCTCAAATATAGGGTGTAGCATTTGACTAAATCGACACCTGTTGAAAGATATCAAATAAGAGGCAATTCCTAAAAATAAGGTATCAGAGGATTTCACATTGTAGTATCACACAGAATTACTGAAAGCAAATATTCTACAGTACATTACACAAGAGATTACTTTACACAGAAAAATCAATGAACCAAGGTATTCTGAATTGTTGTTGTTAGTTAGTTGTGAAGTCGTGTCCGACCGATCGCGAACCTATGGACAATGTTCCTCCAGGCCTTCCTGTCCTCTACCATCTTCTGGAGTCCATTTAAGCTCACGCCTACTGCTTCAGTGACTGCATCCAGCCACCTCATTCTCTGTCGTCCCCTTCTTCTATTGCCCTCAATCTTTCCCAGCATTAGGCTCTTCTCCAGTGAGTCCTTCCTTCTCATTAGGTGGCCAAAGTATTTGAGTTTTAGCTTCAGGATCTGGCCTTCTAAAGAACAGTCAGGGTTGATCTCCTCTAGGACTGACCGGTTTGATCGCCTTGCAGTCCAAGGGACTCGCAGGAGTCTTCTCCAGCACCATAGTTCAAAGGCTTCAATTCTTTGGCGCTCAGCCTTTCTTATGGTCCAGCTTTCACTGCCATACATTGCAACTGGGAAGACCATAGCCTTGACTATACGCACTTTTGTTGACAGGGTAATGTCTCTGCTTTTTAGTGTGCTGTCTAGATTTGCCATGGCTTTCCTCCCCAGGAGCAAGCGTCTTTTAATTTCTTGGCTACTGTCCCCATCTGCAGTGATCTTGGAGTCCAGGAAAATAAAATCTGTCACTACCTCCATTTCTTCCCCATCTATTTGCCAGGAATTGAGAGGGCCAGATGCCATGATCTTGGTTTTCTTAATGTTTACTTTCAACCCATGTTTTGCACTCTCCTTCTTCACTCGCAACAAGAGGTTCTTTAGTTCTTCTTCACTTTCTGCCATTAGAGTGGTATCATCTGCATATCTTAGGTTGTTGATGTTTCTTCCGGCAATCTTAATTCCAACTTTTGATTCATCTAGCCCTGCCTTTCTCATGATGTGCTCTGCATATAAGTTAAATAGGCAAGGCGACAGTATACAGCCTTGCCGGACTCCTTTCCCAATTTTGAACCAATCAGTGGTTCTGTGTCCAGTCCTCACTGTTGCTTCTTGGCCCGCATATAGATTTCTCAAGAGACAAATAAGATGGTCTGATATGCCCATCTCTTTAAGGACTTGCCACAGTTTGTTATGATCCACACAATCAAAGTCTTTAGCATAGTCAATAAAGCAGAAGTAGATGTTTTTCTGGAACTCTCTAGCTTTCTCCATGATCCAGCGTATGTTAGCAATTTGATCTCTAGTTCTTCTGCCTCTTCGAAATCCTGCCTGTACTTCTGGTAGTTCTCGATCCACATACTGCTGTAGTCTAGCTTGTAGAATTTTAAGCATAACTTTACTAGCATGAGAAATGAGTGCAATGGTGCGATAGTTTGAACATTCTTTGGCACTGCCTTTCTTTGGAACTGGAATGTAAACTGATCTTTTCCAATCCTGTGGCCACTGTTGAGTTTTCCAAATTTGCTGGCAAATTGAGTGTAGCACTTTTACTGCATCGTCTTTTAAGATTCTGAATAGCTCAGCTGGAATACTGTCACCTCCACTAGCTTTGTTGTTGCTCAGCTTTTCTAAGGCCCACTTCACTTCACATTCTAGGATGTCTGGCTCGAGGTCAGTGACCACTTCATTGTAGTTATCAGGGACGTTAAGCTCATTCTTGTATAGTTCTTCTGTGTAATTTTGCCACCTCTTCTTAATCTCTTCTGCCTCTGTTAGGTCCCTGCCATTTTGGTCCTTTATCATGCCCATTTTTGCATGAAACTTTCCTTTCATCTCTCCAATTTTCTTGAAAAGATCTCTGGTCCTCCCTATTCTATTGTTTTCTTCTATTTCTTTGCACTGTTCATTTAAGAAGGCATTCTTATCTCTTCTAGCTATTCTTTGGAATTCTGCATTTAATTGGGCATATCTTTCTTTTTCTCCCTTGCCTTTCGCTTCCCTCCTTTCCTCAGCTATTTGCAAAGCTTCCTCAGACAGCCATTTTGCTTTCTTGCATTTCTTTTTCTTTGGGATGGTTTTGGTTGCTATCTCTTGTACAATGTCGCGAACCTCTGTCCATAGTTCTTCAGGCACTCTGTCTATCAGATCTAATTCCTTAAATCTATTTGTCATCTCTACTGTATATTCAACAGGTATATGATTTAATTCATACCTGAGTGGCCTAGTGCTTTTCCCTACTTTCTTCACTTTAACCCTAAACTTTGCAATGAGAAGCTCATGGTCTGAGCCACAGTCAGCTCCTGGTCTTGTTTTTACTGACTGTATAGAGCTTCTCCATCTTTGGTTGCAGAGCATATAGTCAATCTGATTTCTGTGTTGACCGTCTGATGATGTCCATGTGTAGAGCCGTCTCTTGGGTTGTTGGAAAAGAGTGTTTGCTATGACCATCGTATTCTCTTGACAGAATTCGATCAGCCTGTGCCCTGCTTCATTTTGCACTCCAAGGCTAAACATGCCTGTTATTCCGGTTATCTTTTGGCTTCCTACTTTAGCATTCTAATCCCCCATGATGATAAGAACGTCATTTTTTGGTGTTAGTTCTATAAGGTGCTGTAGGGCTTCATAGAACCAGTTAATTTCATCCTCTTCAGCACTGGTGTTGGGGCATAGACTTGGACTATTGTGATATTGAATGGTTGCACTGGATTCGAACTGAGATCATTCTGTCATTTTGAGGATTGTATCCCAGTATTGCTTTTCCTACTCTTTTATTGACTATGAAGGCTACTCCATTTCTTCTGAGGGATTCTTGCCCACAGTAGTATACCTGATGGTCATCTGAATTAAATTCACCCATTTATGTCCATTTTAGTTCGCTGATACCTAAGATGTCGATGTTCAGTCTTGTCCTCTCTTGTTTGACCACGTCCAGTTTTCCTTGATTCATGGATCTTACATTCCAGGTACCTATGGAGAAAAAATCTTTACAGCATCGGACTTTCCTTTCACCACCAGACACATCCACAGCTGAGCGTCCTTTCAGCTTTGGACCAGTCGCTTCATTCTTTCTGGCGCTACTAGTACTAGCCCTCTGCTCTTCCCCAGTAGCATATTGGACGCCTTCCGACCTGAGGGGCTCATCTTCCAGTGTCATATCGTTTTGCTTTTTGGTACTGTCCATAGGGTTTTCATGGCAAAGATACTGGAGTGGGTTGCCATTTCCTTCTCCAGTGGATCACGTTTTGTCAGAACTCTCTGCTATGACCTTTCCGTCTTGGGTGGCCCTGCATGGCATAGCTCATAGCTTCATTGAATTATGCAAGCCCCTTTGCCACAACAAGGCAGTAATCCATGAAGGGGAAAGTATAATTAGAATTGCTTATAATTGAACCCCAATACAATATACTGTACCTTTGAAGAATACTGACAAGAAAAAGTGTGATTATATATTTAGTTTGAAAAGTACTAAATTTATATTTCAAAGTTTCTGTTTATCTTACACTTATAAATGTTTTTAAAAACAGAAAATAATCCCAATTTCTATATTACTAAAAATATATGACTGTACTTACCAATCAGCATAAAAATTCACTAATGCAACATCGGCATTGTCTGGGAAAAAGAAAAATTAATTAATGTTTGTGACATCACAAAGCCTACACATAAAATATTAAATCAACAGCACAGGAAAAGAATAATGATATTATCATTTTCAATGATATTATCATTTTCAAAAGGGCAGCAAGCAACATTTGGATAAATCAGAATTAATAAACTGTTTCTATTACAGAATTATTAGGTTAACTGAACTTAAACTAATTATTTAAACTACAGTTGTTTTGTTCTGTATCTGGTTTATGGAGGGTTGAGAGAGCAATGGATAAGTCAGAGCAAAATAGCTTTGCCTATCAAAATTGCTTTCCTTCATAGGGGCATGTATTTGATGCGGTAACCTGTCCTTGCTTTGTCTTCAATTTCTGGTGAACTTACTTGATTCTGAACTTTATTAATTTTGTCTTCTACGAAAGAGCAGAATTCATATTTTTTTCTGTTGTAACAAGTTGCTTTGTGTTTTGGAACTTTAACTTTGAGCTTTGAGTTTAAGTTTCTTTGTTATGGTGATTTGGTCCAGATTTATTTTACCCTGATAAATCTGGGAAACAAAATGTTTGTAACTGCACAATATCCAACATGGCAATCATTTTGTGAGAGCATCCACACCAATCTTCCAAAGTTTCAAACATAGACTTTCACACTCCAAAGTTAAGAGTTACTCAGACTAGAAAGTAGAATAGCCCTAAATTCCCTATGAATGCGTTAGAATCTTTGCTGCACTTTCACATGACCAGCAGTAGAAAGCTATTATAGTATGTGAGATTAATGTTCATTAGGTTTTTTTGAACCAAGTCACAAGGGATAAAAATAAAACCAATTTTTAATATATATTTTAGATAATAGATTCCTATCCTCATCTTTGTTATAGCTCTTAAAGGTACAGGTAAAGGTTCCCCCGCACATGCGTGCTAGTCGTTTCCAACTCTAGGGGCCGGTGCTCATCTCCGTTTCAAAGCTGAAAAGCCAGCGCTTGTCCGAGGACGTCTCCGTGGTCATGTGGCCGGCAAGACTAGACGCCAAAGGCGCACGGAACGCTGGTACCTTCACACCATAGTGGTCCCTATTTTTCTACTTGCATTTTTACGTGCTTTCGAACTGCTAGGTGGGCAGAAGCTGGGACGAGTAACAGACGCTCACTCTGCTACGCGGCACTCGGGATTCGACCCGCCAAACTGCCGACCTTCTGATCGATAAGCTCAGCTTCTTAACCCACTGAGCCACCGTGTTCCACAGCTCTTACATGTAACCAAAGATTAATAATGTTTTTGAGTCAGACAAAACAAGGGATTTGGGCTGTGCAAATATTTTTTTAAAAAAAATTCCAAGTTCATATAGCTGCTTTGAAAACTGCAACTACTTTAGTGCCACACAAGTAACCTGGGAAAAAAACACAGCAGCTTTAAAATTTTGCAAAATGCTGCTCCATATAGTCATCCTGTAATACCTGTTCTGAAGGTGCTACAAAGAATTATTTTTCAGAGCATGATTAGACACACCATGGCTGTACTAAAATCAGTAAGATTCATTAACCAATTTAGTGTGATGGTAGTTCTTCTTCTTCCTCCAGGACCAAGTCCAGTTAGTTTTAATAGAAGAGATTTGATAAAAGTCCCCTTCTCTATAGGGGTTCCCAGGTTCCATACTCTCCCCATTCCTGTTTAACATCTATATAAAGTTGCTGGGCTAGATCATCCATCAGCATAGGGTTAGTTATCAACTGCACATCTCTATCCCAACTGAAAAGTGATGCTGTTAATGTTTTTTCTCAGATTTTGTCCACAGATGGCCGGCAGTGGTTAGTTTTGGGTGACTTGAGTGATGGTGAGGGAGAAGCAGGTAAGCCCCTGCAGGGTGACTGTAAAGACTATTCTAGGTATCTAGAAGCCATTCAACCTCTATGGGTGTTGGATTCGGGCTGGACAGATCCAGTGGAAATGATTGAGACATGGCCTCACTTGGTTATCTGGAAGAGCTTAAAATAGCCAATCCTGAGGAAATCGACAAGGTCTTTACTGTTATGAGCTATGTCACATGTAGTCTGGATCAATTGCCCTCCTACTTGGTTAAAATGTCCTAGGAGGTGGCATGTGGTCAGATTCAAGCCATGGTAAATGCCTCCATGTGTGAGAACACATAGGTATGTGAGAAGAAATAGGTAATGGTTTCCCTCCTGCTCCAGAAAACATTTTTGGACCCTTGGCTTTGAATAACTTTCATTCCAACCTTCCCTTTTCAGAGGATGGCAAGAGGATGGTAAGCTCTTCGCTACAGAAGGTCTTTGATGAAGCAGATTATTTTCAGTCAAGTTTCAGATTTAGCTATAGTATCAAGATAGCATTGATCATACTTGTAGATATGTGGAGGGCTTTGGGATTTTGGAAGTGTGTTCATTCATTCTATTACTTCTGGATCTCTCACTAACTTTTGATACTATCAACCATAGTATTTTCTTGACCAGCCCCGAGGATTGGGAGTGGAGTATTGTTCTGTGCTGGTTTTTTTGTGATTGGTATCAGTCAGTGCTAGTGAGCGGGGAAAAGTCCAGCCTGAGCTCCTATTATACGGGTTTATCATATTATGTCTCTCCCCTCATAGTTAAGATCTATAATCATCCACCAGCATGGGATTCAGTATCATCAGTAGGTTGATGATGTTCAATTATATATCTCTATCCTATATTAGGCAAATTATGTTCAGTACCTTGAGGCTGTAAGGTTCTGGGGTAAGAGAAACCAGCTGTGAATCAACCCTAAAAGACAAATAGTTGTGGGTACCCCCTCTCCACCCGCATTGTCAGGAAAGTTGACATCTCTGATTCAGAGATGATACAGAGTAACATTCCCCCAGGCAGATCTGGTGCACAGTTTGAGAGTTCTCTTGGGACTCATGGTTTCTGCTGGAAGAGCAGGTGGCAAGCTGTGCAAGGGGATCCTTTGCATAAATTCAACTTGTACACCAGTTGTGCCCATCCCTAGAACAGTGGACCTTGCTAAACCACCTCTGTTTTAGTCATCTCCCATTAGATTACTGCAATGTGCTCTAATGGGGCTGCCATTGCAAACTATCAAGAAAATGTAATTGATCCAGACTGGAGAGGCATGTGCAGTTTTGCCCTCTACCTTGTGTCTCACTTGAGTAACACTACTGCAAGAGCTATGCTAGATTCCAGGCGCTTTCCAGGTGCAATTCAAGGTGCCAGTTAACACCTTGAAAGTTCTATATGACACAGGGACAGGTTATTTGCAGAACCATATCTCTCTGAGGGTACCTGACTATTCTGCTAAGCTAGATAGGGTAAGTATACTCCAGATCCCCTCCTTAAATATTGCCATCTGATGGAACTTTAGAGGTGCATCTTTTTGGTTTCCATCCCAGTGGTTTGGAATAGCCTCTCATCTGAGATCCAAGGGATCTCTTTTAGTCTTCTGGAGGGCTATGAAGACCTGGATCTTTCCCTCAAGTTTTGGTCTACGTAGGGGTTGAGCTGCAAGGATGTTTGCTATGGCAGGGCTTTTCAACGTTATCACAGAATGTACTACTTTTAGGACATGACAATATTTGAGTACCACCAGTGCTTAGCAAGGTGTCAAAAACTTGATGACAAAAAAAAAGGGGGGGGGGATTTTGGGTTTTACTGATTAGATTCATTTGTTGTTATAGAAATGGCTAGATTATAATGTTATGGAAAAGTAAAAAGCTGAGGTTCAATGTTAATGCTTCCAGAGGAAGTCTGTTCTTTTTCTTTTCTCCCCCTCACTTTCCCCCACTTTTTCCTCCCCATTGTGTCCTACTATTTGCTTTTGTATTTTTGTATTTTATTCTATAATCTAATAAAATATTACAAACTGTAGGAAAAAAGTAAAAAAGTACCAGTTTTAATTTCTTTGGTGGCTCTTCCTTTGCTGAATCACTTTCCCTTTGCACTGACAAATGTATGATGAATTTATCCATATTTATTAATATGCACCACTACCAGCTAGCTCAGGGGCTTCATACTTGGCACTTTTAAGACTTGTGGACTTCAACTCCCAGAATTCCTCAGCCATCATGGCTGGATGAGGAATTCTGAGACTTGGAGTCTAAAGGTCTTTAAGTTGTTAAGTTTGTAGACCCCTGAGCTAGCTGGTCGGCCCTTCTTAGCAATCCTTCCACAGTGTAGTAAGAATGTACCCTCCCATCCCTTCCCTGTACCCTTAAAGAGACAGGAATCAAGTGCAAAGCAATAAAGGCTCACAAAATAAAGAAACATATAAACTGATTTTTTTTCTCTTTAAGCTGCCTCAGGGGTGTCATGTACTTTATGTTTTTTAATTTTTTATTGTTGTGAGCCGCCTGAGTCCTTGGGAAGAAGGGCGGCATATAAATTTAATAAATCTCATAAATCTCAAATCTATAGCAATCCCAGACTGAAAGCCTCCGGCAATTGCGAAAAGTTTTAGCCTTAAAATTAAACCTGTTTACCTTCAAAGAAAACTTTCTAAAAGCCATAGACAGACTCAAGATAAGGGGGGTAAAACTAATTACATTTGTTTAAGGGATTAGACCGAAGTCAACATTTTGGACTCATTGGTCTCTAAAATAGAGACTAAAATATTCCAATAACCAAAGCACACAAAGGAGCCTCTGAATTACAAAATGCTGTAAAAACTGTACAAAAATTCTTATGATAACCCAATCAAGCTGCCAGCTGATCCAGAACTAAATAAAGCCAACATGCCAGCTTTTCATTTCATCAGCACTGATTGCATTCTCCCGGCAGGAGAAAACGAACCAGGGGACCTTTTCTTCCAGCAATAGCTGCTGCTTCTCTGTCCGTTTCCTCCCTGCCTGCTGACCTCTCCTTCTTTTTCCCTGTTGTCTTTTTTCCCCCCTTTCCTGCCCAAATCACCTCCTTTTATAGTCTCTCCTCTGGTCCCCCCACTTTTTCTTCAGTTCACCTCCAGCTCTGTGCTGCTTCCAGAAGCACCAATCAGCTAGAGCCCTTCCGGCTCCTGGGGCTTCTGCTGAGCATAGACTGTCCTGCAGATGCCTCTCCCTCAGGCCTGGCTTGCTTTGACTCATTCCCCTCCCCCTACACTTGGCTACCAGTCACGTACCACCTGCCACATGGCAAAGTACCACAGGTGGTACACATACCATTAGTTGAAAAGCCTTCCACTATGGGGCCTGGAGGGTATTTTTGTTTTCAACCATGTTTTAATGGATTGATGTGAGCCACCTAGAATCATTATATGAGATAGATGGCCATATAAATTTAGTAAATAAATAAAATAAAAATCAAGTGACTTTGGGTTTCAAAGCCTCCCAAATCCAAAGGTTTTCCAAATATTGCATTGCTGTATACCAATCTCATATGTAATTTTGTGGTCCTCCTATACTCATGGTTCCTGTTCAGGGAATATGAAGAAGACACGGCAAGCAGAGCTTTTGTATAGATTCATCTTGACACATTTTCTCGGACCATGACACATTACACAAGGTCATACATGTTTTGGTCATCATCTGAATTACAGCAATGTACTTAAGGTGGCCCATGAAATCCACTCAGAAGATAGAGCTGGTCCAGACTGTGGCTGTGTAAGCAGTTATGGGAACACTTCAATTAATCTATGTTACAACACTACTCCAGGAACTGCCTTGGTTCCCAGTAGGCTTTGGGCTGCAATTCAAACTCCTGCTTAAAGCCTTTAATTGCATGGAGCCACCTTATTTGTGGGACCACCTTTCTCCAATTTTTTTCTTTTTAACTCACTAGATTGGCCAGGCTGACCATGTTCTGGCTCCTATCTATTATGTATTAAGGAAGTGGGCCTTATCTATCATAATGCCTGCCCTTTGAAACATTATACTTCAACAAATTTATCTGGCCCAATCTTACTAATTTTCTGTTAACCTTGAAGATCTAACTCTTTCTAGGCATGACTGACTGTGGTTTCTTTGACATAACTAAAATTATGTGATCTCAGTCTCATTGCCCTTGATTGTGCTATTGGAGTATTGTTTTTTATTATTATTGTTATCTTTGGTTGTTGAGTGTCATCCTGTCTATGCCATCAAGAGTCAAAACTGTGAAATGGGAAACTATATGAATCAAGGCAATAAATAAATAAATGTTCTGTATAAGCATTAAACAATACTTACTTAAAACATCATCTATATTTCCACTGTCAAGGCTTGTTATTTCACTTTGTGTTGGATGAAAAAAAGAAGATATCTGCAAGAATATAGACACTTTAAAATGTATCTATTAACCTTCCATACATACATACTTTAGAACATTTTAGCATGGCCAAAATTGTTTCAGATATTACATGTATTAAGAGAGTTTAGCTTTGTCCTTGTCCTCCTTCCCAGTACCCAATGGATTTCTCCAGTAAAGAGTCTTCCCCCAGGATGAAACACAAATTGTCAAAGATTCTAGTTCACTAAACAAATTACTGATATAATCTGTCACAATATAGTTATTATTCCTGATCATATAATACATAAAGTGAGAGGAAAATCAATCAAGACAAGTTTATTTAATAGTTATAGATCAAGAATCTACAAGTTTGTTAATGAAGAGCCACTTCCATCAAATATTCTGTTGTCGGTATATCAATTATATTTTTCAAGTAAAATTAAAACTTAACTGCTGGTAATCAGTTCTTAAGAGCACTTTCTATTTATTAGTAATTTCTTTCACTGAATGGGCTCAGACCATGCCCACCCTACTAGAACTAATAAGATGGGCAGAATCAGAGATAGGCAACTTTATAAATAATCTGACTCCATGCAATATAGAGATTTAAAGGTTACAAACAGCACCTGAATTGCATCTGGAAGCATATTGGGAGCCAGTGCAGCTCATGCAACTCTGGTATTATGCATTCTACCAGCTACAGCTTCCAAATGCTTTTCAAGGACTGCCCCAAGTGCACAGAATTGCAATAGGCCAATCTGGAGGTGACCAAGGAATGCAGAGGTATGCAAAAAGAGCTGAAACTTTTTAAAGTGCAGAATGTGAAATCTTTTAATGGAGCTAAGGGAGACCCTTGAAGAGGAACACCTAGATTGTCTCCTCAGTCAGAGTTAGCTAATCACTAGATGAAGCACTAAAACCCACAGCTACTTGGCCTTATAGGATTGAACTGAAGCCATTCTTCTCTATTCAAACTCTAGGCACTCAAAACACCAACACAGCATCATTTAAACAAGTTGAGATAGACAACTTTCATCAGCATACAAATAATACTTGAACAACAGGCCAAGAAATAATCTCACCAAGCTGTTTTATATAAATGAGACAACTGATTCACGTACTGTAGTTGCGCATAAAGTAGAGGCATAGTTAAACCTATTGCCCAGTACACCAAAGAAACGTGACCTGGAAAAATGAGGAAAATCATTAAAAAAATGTCCCTCACACTCCCAACTACCGCCAGCCCAGAAGGATACTATGTTTGATGATTCCAAAAGTCAGTAAGATATCAAGTCAATCACCAAAGACAACTGGATGACCTTTGGCCAGTCACTCTCAGCCTAATTCACTTCACAGGGTTGTTGTGGGGAAAATAGGAGGCTGAATGTGTGTTGGATATGTTTGCCATCTTGGGTTATTTATAAAAAATAATAAATGAATAAATAAAGTATGGTCAGGATGGATACACCACCCTATCCTAGGCCTCCCAGAAATCATCCACATGGATGTTCAATGCCATCTTCTAATATACCCCCTGCATGAAATTTGACTTTACTAGATCTAGATAATCTATTTGCTTTACAGCTCCTTGAAGCTAAAGGTGTACTAGCTTCTCAACAACTTTTCCTCAAAAAAGAAGGTTGTCCAGTACTTCCAGGTCTACTTCTGATCTCTTGAGGAGGGAGAAGACCACCAACTCCTGCTAAGAAACATTTACCTACTACCTGAACCCAGCTATATGTGACCTCCTTGGAACCCTTGACTAACCAGGAGGGATATGGATCTAATACAGTGGCAGCAGAAGCCAACAACAAGCACTCTGTCCATTTATATGGGAGTAACTGGATTGAATTTATGTTATATTGAATTTTTCTTTTTTTGTTATTTTTAACTCCTGTTTTATTATTATATCAGGTACCTTTCTCATCATAAACACATAATATAGTGTTTCCAACTTCTTTTGCAGAAAGTCCAGAAAAATACAGTTGGGATTTCCAAAGGAAGTACAGTGAACAGAAGAAAGCTTCATAAAAGCAGAGAAACAATTGCAGTGAAGACCAAGGGACCAATGTATAGATAAGTTCCTTGGAACCTCTGTGGGTAAACACAGGATAGATTGCCCAGGTGTGCTCCAGATGGCTGCTACTCACAAGGAGACAGAAAAACAGTTTTCGATGGGTTTGAGAACCGGGAAGACGAAGAATCAGCTTACAACCGTGCCACAGCCATTTAAACATTAAGTTCACAAATATCATTTTCTAATCATTTTCAGAAATTGCCTGTCTTAAAGCTAGTAGAGAACTTCAGAACATTTGAAATGTTTTCATCAAGTGAGTTACCTTCAACTCGGAACAAAAGGAAAATTAAATATAAGGTTAAGAACTTAAAGAATTTGAAATAAAAAAGCTAAATAAGATTTTGATCTAAGAAAGTTATAAATGGATAATGTTCAGATAAATTAAGAATAATGTCATTAGCTATATAATTTTGACATTAATTATAAAAAGTAAATAGCTTTTTGTGGGAAAAAGACTTCTTTTGGCAACCATGGCTATTGTAAGTAATAACAAAAGCTAAGTGATAATTTTAGAAATTGGACACTGGAAGGTCTAAGCAGAAGAAAAAAAAATTAAGTCTGCTCTTGGTGTCAAGTATACTAAATTTACAAAACTTTAACCTTTAAAGTTCTGGCAATCCTTTATGAATGTTTTGCTGATGACAGGAATAAACAGCTGAGTTTTATAAATTTGCTTATAGATAAGAATGGGATTAGGGATGAAGAGATATCTATTTATCCTTACAGCGAGTGTTATAGAGTTATTGAATTTGTTTATCCTTCTGATAAAGGTTGGAAGTCACTTCTTATATATTTTTCTTTTTCTTTTTTCCTGAACTTTGTATTCTTTTTTCCATTCTCTTCTTTTTTTCTAAGTTTAGTTTGTATTAGATTTTACTACTGTAATTAAAATTATCAATAAAAATTATCCTGAAATACAGAACTGTGTTTACCATGACCTGATGTAACCTGCCCATCACAAGATCCCTTACAAGACTCATTGACTCACACCTGACCCATCACAAGACCTATCACAAGACCCTCCCTTGACACATTCACATCTGAAGCCCTTATAAACAGAAGAACATTGACATTGATATCCTCTAAACTCTGCTGAAGATGTTAACTCTCCTGGTAACAAAACATTTGGAAACCAATCCGCAAGCTCGGAGAACAAATCTTCACTAGGTATTGTCCACTGTGGGAACGAGGCTGATAAGACTCCATTCCCAAGGCTGTGAAAATGTTGTTGGGTCTTTGCACCTTCTCTTCCGCAATGAGAGATAAGTCAGATGGCTGGAGGCATATTCTTTTCTCATCCCAGGTTGGCATCAAGGGGAGAATAGTTCAAAGAGCAGACAGAAGAAGCAGAGATGATACATTGTAGCAGCTAAGTGAAAGGACAATTCACATACAATTCCCCAAAGCCCTTCCCCCTCCCCCCAGGAGTATGGAAGAAACCAGGGGTAGGCAACCTGAATCGGTGAAAGAGCCACTTGGAACCAGTTCTCTCACTAAAAAAACCCCTGGGAGCCGCAAAATACGCGTGCGCATGTGCACGTGTGCGCACATGCGCAGAACAAGATTTGATTAAAGTGGAGCTTACCTAAGCAAGACATACACCAGAGAGGCGGCTGAGCAAATTTCCCCCGCCTTGCCAGGCAGGCAAACAGAGGCTTCAAACGCACACACACACACACACACACACACACACACACACACACACACAC
>JAKJMR010014279.1:1267-16624 GCA_024449315.1 Daboia siamensis | reverse complement strand
GGCCCAATTGTTGGGACCCTGAGAGATGGCTGGGCAGGGATAGGGGCCTCGTTTACAAACCTAATAAGAGGCCCCTGGTTAATTTTTTAGCAAAATTTTTTATAAGATTAGTGAGGGGGGAGGGTTCTCATGATTGGAGGGAAACAGGGGATATTCCATCAATTATTATTCAGACCAGATCGGTGATTGATCACACAGAGGGGGAGCTAAGGCTGGTTGCCTCCGGAGCTCCAGAACAGATCATAGGTTTACCTATTCCTACGACGTTGGGGAATGGCAGCAGGTGTAAAGACAGAGGACCCTATCAACATCTGGAATTACGTCCCTGCTATCTACAAGCGGTGAGGCGCTCCAACCCTCTGGTTTCTTCCCAAGGCTCCGGGAGCAAGGATAAACAGCCACCTGAGCTCCGGTTGGTGTACTTGAAGCCAGGTCCATATGCTCACCTTCAATCAGATCGCGAATGAGAGGGGCCTTGTTGATTATGGACCTGGCATTCAAGTACACCAACCGGAGCTCAGGTTAGGGGCGGGGGAGTGGCAGTAGTTATAAGAAAGACTCTTTGTCCTCAGGAGACCACCATCGTCCAAATTGCCGGATGTGAATCCCTCCTCCTAAAATGTGGCCCCAGGTCACAGCTAGGCTTACCACTGATATACATTCCGCCTAGTCGCACATCTACGGCCCTGCCTGAGCTTCTCGACATCCTCTCGGGGCTGGTGGTTGAATTCCCCAAGTTTATAGTTTTGGGTGATTTCAATCTACCATCCCTAGGAGGATCATCTGAGTTAGCCAGAGAGTTCATGGCTTCCATGATGGCCATGGACCTAATACAAGTTATTCGGGGCCCAACACATGTAGGAGGTCACATGCTTGATTTGGTTTTTCTTTCTAGACGGTGGTTAGATGATCTTGGTGGGGGTTCCCCAATTATTACACCCCTGTCATGGACCGATCATCATCTCCTGAGTCTGGTCTTCTACTATGCCACCCCTCGTTGTGGAACCATCAAGATGGTTCCGTCCCAGGCGCTTAATGGACCCTGAGAAATTCCAGGCAGCACTGGGGTCTCCACCTGCCTTCTTTGCTCACAGCTCGGTTGATGCCTTAGTGGAAGCCTGGGAAAAGGCTGCCGCGGATGCACTTAACCGAGTTGTTCCCTTGCGGCCTCTGACCCGATGCAGATCCCAGTTTGCTCCATGGTTTTCCATGGAGCTCCGGAAGATGAAGCGTCGGAGACGGGGCCTAGAGAGCCGTTGGAGATCCACCTGATCTGAATCCGACCGATCACGACTAAGATCCTTTACTAGATCTTATCTCGCAGCAATGAGGATGGCGAGATCCAATTACTTCGCTACACTCATTGCATCGGCAGATAATCGCCCGGCCACCTTGTTTAGGATAACTTGCTCCCTCCTTAATCAAGAGGTGAGGGAGGATCCCTTACAGGGTCATGCCGAGGAGTTTTGCCAACATCTGTCGGACAAAATCTCTTGGATTCGGACCGGCTTGGACTCCGACTGGGCAGAGTCTAACGATCTGAACATGGGTGTTCTTGTCGATGTTATATGGGACGAGTTCGATCCTGTGACCCCAAAGGAAGTGGACAGAATTATGAAGAAGCTGAGCTCCACCACTTGTTTATTAGATCCGTGCCCTTCTTGGCTGGTTTATTCAGCTCGAGAGGGAACACGAATCTGGCTCCAGGCGTTGATATCCGCCTCCCTGAGTGAGGGTTGTTTCCCCTCCGTCTTGAAAGAAGCGGTGGTGAGACCCCTCCTCAAGAAACCTATCTTGGACCCAACTATATTAAATAACTTTCGTCCGGTCTCCAACCTTCGCTTTCTTGCTAAGGTTGTTGAGAGTGTGGTAGCACTCTCCTTCGGTTCTGGAGGAAACTGACTATCTGGACCCGTACCAATCAGGTTTCAGGCCCGGACACAGCACAGAGACGGCATTGGTCGCACTAATAAATGATCTCTGGAGAGCTCGTGACAAAGGCTTTTCCTCTGTCCTAGTTCTTCTAGATCTCTCAGCGGCTTTCGATACCATCGACCATGGTATCTTGCTGCAGCGTCTCAGGGGATTGGGAGTGGGAGGCACGGTTCTCCAGTGGTTCTCCTCCTATCTCATGGGACGTTCGCAGTCGGTATTAACAGGAGGGCAGAGATCGAGATCGAGGCCTCTCACTTGTGGAGTCCCTCAAGGATCGGTGCTCTCACCACTTCTATTCAACATCTACATGAAACCGCTAGGAGAGATCATTCGTGGTTTTGGAGTCGGGTATCACCAGTATGCTGATGATACCCAGCTTTTTATTTCGACCCCAAACCACCTCAGTGATGCCCTTGATGTGATGTCCCGTTGCCTGGAAGCAGTTCGGATCTGGATGGGAAAGAACAGGCTTCAACTCAACCCTGACAAGACTGAGTGGCTGTATGTACTGGCATCTCGGGATATTCAGAACATTCCATCTCTTTCTATAGGGGGTGAGTTATTACCCCCCACAGATAGGGCTCGCAACTTGGGAGTCCTCCTAGATTCACAGCTTTCCTTGGAAAACCACATAACAGCTGTGACTAGGGGAGCCTTTGCCCCGGTTCGCCTGGTGTGCCAATTATGGCCCTATCTAGACCGAGATGCCCTACATACGGTCACTCATGCACTCGTGACCTCTCGTTTAGACTACTGCAATGCTCTTTACATGGGACTGCCCTTGAGGACTACTCGGAGGCTTCAACTGGTACAGAATGCAGCCGCGAGAGTTGTGTTGGGAGTCTCCCGATACTCCCATGTTACACCTCTACTCCGTGAGCTGCATTGGCTCCCAGTTGTCCTCCGGATAAGATTCAAGGTGCTGGTAATGGTTTTCAAAGCCCTGCATGGCATGGGTCCGGAGTACCTTAGGAATCACCTGCTGCCAGCGTCAACGTCCCTCCGTCCAGTGCGCTCCCACAGAGAGGGCCTCCTAAGGGTTCCGCCATTCGGAGAATGCCGTCCGTTGGCTCCCAGAGGGAGGGCGTTCTCTGTGGGCGCGCCTGACCTATGGAACCGTTTACCGGTTGAGCTCCGGATGGCTCCCGACCTTCACTCCTTCCGACACGATCTAAAAACATATCTCTTTGAGCAATCCGGTCTGGTCTGATGGGTTCTGTTGTAATAATTGCTTTAAGGTAACTATCTTCTGCATTTGGGCAAAATTAGGGTTTAATTTATTCTCAATATCTGTATTTGTGTATTCTGTTATTTATGTTAACCGCCCTGAGTCCTTAGGGAGAAGGGCGGTATACAAATCAAATAAATAAATAAATAAATAAATAAATGACGAGACACCAAAGGCACACGGAATGCTGTTACCTTCCCACCGTAGTGGTCCCTATTTTTCTACTTGCATTTTTATGTGCTTTCGAACTGCTAGGTTGGCAGAAGCTGGGATGAGTAACAGGTGCTCACTCTGTTACGCGGCACTCGGGATTCGACCCGCCAAACTGCTGACCTTCTGATCGAGAAGCTCAGCGTCCTAACCCACTGAGCCATCGCATTCCTTTTTTGTTTCTTTTACCTGTACTTCTAATAAATCCTGTTCTAATAAATATTGGTATATCTTTTTTATCAATCGATCTTCTGTTCCTAGAAGAATTTTATCTAACTGTGTATGCTCTAATTTTATCCCTGGTTCTTTTTTATCTTTTCTATATTGTGACTGTATTTGTAAGTATGCCCACCATTCCAACTCTACACCATCTTCTGATAATCTTTTTCTTGTGTTCAGGTCTCCATTTTCATCTAAGAGATCTTTATATGTAATTACACTTCCTAGATTTATAAATTTGGGGTGCATAAAAATCTCTAATATAGATAGCCAATTGGGAATTTCTATATAGTTAAATTTTTTAATTTTTATCCACACATCTAATAGTGCCCGTCTAATATGATGATTCTGAAAATACTGATGAGCCCTATATTTTCCATCCCACATTATAGCATGCCACCCAATTTGCATGTCATGACCTTCTAAGGCTAGTAGTCTTCTGTTCCTTAAATGTATCCAATCCTTTATCCATACCGCTATTGCTGCTTGATAATATTTTTCCCAATCTGGGAGGCCGAGCCCTCCTCTTTCCTTTGCATCCTGTAATAATTTTAACTTGATTCTCATTTTTTTACCTTGCCAGATAAATTTAGATGTAACTCTATTTAAATTTTCAAAAAAATCCTTACCTAATTTAATTGGTACACATTGGAATAAAAAGAGTAATTTGAGCAGTATATTCATCTTGATTGTCGCTATTCTTCCCATAAAAGAGAGCTGCAAGTTTTTCCATCTATCTAGGTCTACTATAATTTGGTCCATTAACTTATCATAATTTTCTCTTTTAAGTGTAGTACATCTTGCTGCTAGCTGGATCCCCAAATACTTTACTCTTTTAGATGTCTGGATGTCAATTTTTTCTACTAACTCAGTCTCTTGTAAGTTGGACATATTTTTAATGAGCATTTTAGTTTTTTCTTTGTTAATTTTTAATCCTGCAACATCTCCATAATTTTCCAGCACCTGTAATAATCTTGTTCCAGATTCTAAAAGGTCTTCCAAGATGAAAACTAAATCATCCGCATAAGCCTTTAGTTTAAATGTCTCTTTTCTGATTTCTAATCCTTTAATCATCTTATCTTTTGGATTATTCTTGTGAGTACTTCTAAAGAAAGAATGAATAATAAAGGGGATAGTAGACAGCCTTGTCTCGTACCTTTTTGTATTTGAATGCTATTTGTTAATTTTCTGTTTATGATTACTTTTGTCTCTTGCTTGGAATAGATTGCTTTAAACATATTTATAAATTTTTCTCCAAATTCCATCTGTTTGAGTTGAGTCAACATAAAATTCCATTTGACTATCAAAGGCTTTCTGAGCATTAACAAAAATTAATTCCACTTATTTTTTGTTATGAAATTCATAATATTCTAAGATGTCTAGTATGATCCTGACGTTATGTCTAATTTGTCTTTTAGGCAAGAAGCCATTTTGGTCAGTATGAATAAATTCCATTAAATATTTTTTAAATCTTTCTGCCATTATAGTCGTGAAAATCTTGTAATCCGTGTTCAGTAAAGAAATGGGTCTATAATTTTTGTTTTTTACATGTTGAAAGAAGCTCTTTTTTATTATTTTTGACTATTGTCACAAGCCTTAGTTCAACTTTGCAGACTCGGACTATTTGCTGATATTCTGCCTTAGTTATGTGCCCCTTTTTTCCACCTTTTATACAGTACTTGTCCTTTTTGTTTTTAAATTTATCAGAGAGTTCTTTATGCAGCCATGCTGGTTTCTTTTGAGAGCTGTTATTTTTCTTCTTCATTCAGATTGTGCTAGACTCACTTATAATCTCACTTTTCAAAATTTCCCAAGCTTCTTGAGTTGTTTGCCCCTTAACAATTCTCATCCATGGAATCCTTCCCAAACTCTCTCTAAGTTTGTTGAAATTAGCTCTCTTAAAGTCCAAGACTCTAGTTTGACTGTGTTCTATTGCCTGTGCTTGCATAATGTTGAATTCCAATATTGCATTGTCACGCAATGTTCCTGTGGTTTCAACAAGGTTCCTGTGGTTTCAACACCTTCTATCATTTCATCTCTGTTAGTGAGAATTAAGTCCAATATGGCTGATACCCTAGTTCCCTTCTCTACTTTTTGGGAGACAAAGTTGTCTGCTAGGTTTGTCAAGAATCTGTTTGATCTTCCACTTGGTGCAGAGTTTGTCTCCCAGTTGATGTCAGGGTAATTAAAGTCCCCCATTACTATTGTGATGTGCTTCCTTCATACCTTAGTTAACTGACTAGTAAAACGTTCATCTATTATCTCTGTTTGGGTGGCCTATAGTATGCACCTATGGCAATGTCATTTGCCCCCCTTTTATATTGACTCAAATGCATTCAGGACAGTTTTCGTCACTGTTGTGCTCTATTTCTGTAGAGACAGTTATTTCTTATATAGAGAGCAACTCTATCTCCCATTTTATTTGGTCTGTTTCTTTTAAATAATGTTAATCCCTCTAGCTGTGTTTTCTATTTGTGGCTTTCATTCCACCAAGTTTCTGTGATGGCAACAATATCATAACTGCTTTCATTTACCTGAATTTCTAATTCACCCTGTTTGTTGCTCATACTCTGTGCATTGGTTTATAGACATTTGAGTCCTTTATGTCTAAACTGTGTGGTGCCTGAGTTCCCCTATTTTCTTACCACCTGTTTGATTAGTGCACTTTGTGTGGCACTCATTATTAAAAGCTTCATTTTGCTTGATAGCAAGATTGATATTCTTGTCCACACACACACATCTATGTTACATACACTCATAACCCTATAATTTCTAGGTTGTCAGGGACAGGAATGTTCTGTATCAATTAACTCACTGTCTTATTTCTGTTAGCCTCACTATAAAGCTTTGTGTCTTTTAATTTTTTGTATGTCTTTGGTATATTTTTAAGCATGCCTGGGTCATTTCTGAATTGTATTGTGCTATCCCAAAAATTATACAGGATCATACAAAACCAAATAGTTTGTTCTCTGTATATATCATCTGTATACATAATTAAGATATATTCTCAATGTTTTTCAAAATAAGGCCTGCAAGCCTCCTCTTTCCTGACTGACATTTAGAAAATATGATTGAAAACAAAAAAACAGTTATGCACAAGAGAGTTAAATTAGAAGTCTTCTTATGTACTTGAACTATGCTTTTAATTGGGGAAATATGTTTCAAAGTTCTATTAATACATTTGGTCTTTCTATTTTCTGCATGTGAAATTTACATTTAAAAATCTATGTCTAATTTTAATTTTCCAGGCACTTAAATAGTTGAAACAGGGGATACTTTTACCCTTGTAATCTAGAAATAGTTATTTAGAAATGTTCTGTATATTTCTACTCTTGCTATGAAATAACAATGTTTTTCCCCAACATTATTTTCATGTAAAACTCAATAAAGACAAAACTAAATATAGCTTACAAAAATGTAAACTAAACAGTGTTAAATCTGTTAATTCTGCTGGCAGTCCTTAAGGCAAAAGACAGACAATATGATCTTTACAAAAATAATAATAACATTTCAAAGGCTGTTATATATAATGCTATTAAAAATCTTCATAGAGTTTGTTTTTTAAAAATTGTACAACATATCAAAAAAGCAAGAGAGGGTTGTCCAAAATTGGTTTTACATGAATTTGGAAAAATATGTATTTAATATACTGTACAAGCCATATGAATTTGATTCCATGATATGACTACACAACTAAGTTCAGTTTTTGGTATCCCTGATTTATGCTGCTTGTAAGTTATTCTATCCATACTCTATAGTAAGACATTTTGATATATTTTTTAAAAAACTGTCTTCTTACAGATTATAATCCACTACTGTGTGATATGAGCCATATAAACTGAAATAAAAAGCTAAGAAATAAACAAAAGTATTTCAAGAAATTTGTCAAGCACTAAATTTCTTCAGTGTTCTGATATTATCTCCTGTTTGGTTAAACTAAGTTCTCTGTAAAAGAGTAATTTTACAGTATAAGGCAACTATTTCTATAGCTCAATGCCTTATAACATAATAATTATTTCATCTAATTAATATTTGTTCCCTCAGTTTATTTTCACATCCTCTAACTAAAACAGCTATTGTTAAAATATATTCTTCTTGCGGAATATTTCTGAAATGTCCATTAACTGGAAAGTAACAGTTGTCTTGAGTCAAAGTAAGATACATAACCATCCATTAGAAAAAACAATGATACCTATGATTTCTATATATGTGAATTATTTAAGTACATATAATAATCCATGTTCACATCATCCTCTATTACTTATGCATGCAGATTTTGTATAATTCCTTTATATCATTCCCATCTTATCAAATTTGTTCTTGAGCATTTGTTAAAGAATTAATAAAATATATTTCATCAAAGAAGAGTCTAAAGTATTTCCTTCATATATGTGTAAAATAAAGCTAGAAACCTTTTTTTTTTTTACAAAATTCAATGATTCCTCTAGATGAATTTATGTGCAATTAAAAATTTAAAACAACTCCTGGTATATAATCATGAATATTTTTGCATTGTTTGCTAGTTTATATGTCAATAAGAAGAGGACATCCCAGGAGCACAGGTTATTTTTTTTTTATCTCAGAGTGTAGATTTCAAATGATGTTTTTAGAGTCCTAGGATTCTTCTAAAATGCCTAAAAGATTGCTATAAATAAGTAACCCTAAAGGAAGGACAGTTTTGGCGATCACATGCAGTCACCACAGGATGCTATGTTCTCAGTCCACATAACTAGTGAAAAACAAACAAACAAACAAACAAAAAGTCCTCCCTTAAGTTGCACAGCTGGGTCTGGGGAAGGGTAACTCCAGAACTGAGGAGGAAAAACACACATTTCAACCTGCTCCTTATCCCACAACATTAATTTTCTAGAATTAAATCTAAGTGTAGAAAGGAAATATAATTCTTCTTTACATGGCAGTTTGGCATTTTTTTTTCTTTTCCCCAGAGAGGAACATTCTGTTCCATTTTGAAATGATGCTGATAACATATTAGGAATTTGAAAATTTCTGTACAAATTTGCTGAAGCCACACTGAAAAACTAGGATAGACAGATGTTGATTTCCTTTGTACAATTGGTTTCTCATTTGAGAGATTAAAAATATTATTAGATTAAAAATCACTGGACCATGGGCTAAAATATACAGTGTGAGGCTATAAATGAATAATTCGTTTTGAGTAAAAATTAATTCAATGTTATGGTTGTCAAGATGGATTTATGATTGCTTAGATAAGCACCATCAATACACATGTTGCTTTTCATAAGCAAATGCAATTAAATAGATTATTATTTTTAAAAAGATGAAACTTCACACTTAAGATGACTGCTCTTAAATATTTTTTTCATAGGGATGTGGAGAGCCTCCTCAATCTTCCTTGCAAGGATTTATAAATGCAAAATATATGTGGCTTTTGAGATTTTTTGTTTAATTGCAAAAATAATATTAAGCTTCAGTTTAAAGAAGGATTAAGAATTCTGTTTCTATTGCACTACGACTACCTAAATGGAAACCTGGCTTCTATTCAGCTCAATTAATTCTTATTTATATCAATATAAAAGAAAGATCAAACTTCATAGAACATGGGGAATATTTTAAAATGGCAGTATTTTTGTAAAACTTCAGAAGTAATTAGTGTTACACATTTATGGAAAACTTGAGCATTTATCTAGGATTGAAAGAACCTGTCTTTTCATATGCCTGCCTTTATCACAATATGAGCACTGAAGCATACAAAGAAAGATAATGCACATTTGAACAAATAGGTAATGAGATTTAACAAAGCAGCTGGCTGAACAAGACTTTTTAGACGTGATTACTGGAGCTCTATGTTTGAACAGTTTAACACACAGACACACAACCTTGGTAAACAATAGTGGTCTGTCACACTGAGTCATGGTAATTATCCGTATACAACAAGCTGCTTTTCTCCACTGTTATAAGTCAGGAACACACATGTTTTAAATACTTTGGTAATGCTCTCTTTCTTCTACTCTACACCAGTTGGTAATTAGCATTAACAAGTTTATATATATTTGATGTCCTATATGAATTCAACCTTTATGAAATAGTGCAATTAAATAACTGGTGGCTTAGTTTTAATTGACAAATTAAGAATTTCTTAGGGTGGCTGATGTTGGGGACATACATGTTTAACTATGAAATCAGAGCCACATGAGCTCTGAGATACAAGCAAGACAGGATGAGGCTCAGTACTGACCACCTCTAAATATTCAAGGTTTTTCAGAGCTTCAGGGCTTACAATCTAAATAGATGGATGGGCTGAAACAAGCAGTTTTTCAGAATTCTTTTTTTTTGAAAGGATACCCCCTGCCATGAAAAGCAGTCTCCTAGCACCAAAACAAAATAATATATTTAATGCCCCCCTGTTCTGTTCCATTATTTATACCTCTCAGATGTACTACCCCAAGTAAGACTCTTTGATGAGTATATGTCCAAAGAACATTCCGTTGAACATGTATCCAAGATAATCAAAATAAAATAAAAAGGAAAGAGATTTCCTTCTTTTATTACAGTGAATTCAGTTCTCTTAGATTAAGTAGAAGTACAATTTTTTTATTTTTAAATTTTTCGTATGTAAAAGAATAATGAAAATCTATTAAGTTATTGGTAGTTATATATTTCTAATCTGATGCTGTATGCTGTGATAATTTTTGATCCCATCTCATAGTCCCAATCAATCTAATTCTTTTAGATAAGAAATCTGATACTGTGTCAAGAAATGCACATGTTTCAATATCAAATTAAATGAAATGCAAATCAAAGTCTTTAATTTGGTCATTGACCAGCATAGCAATCAGCCAAACAATTTGGTTAGAATAAATTATTGGGATTGAAAATAACAGATATAATATTATATATAATACAAATATAATAAAAACAAAATGTTTATTTCCACTGATACTATAAAACCTAAGGCTATTTTTGTTAGTACCAATACCATAATGCAGTAATTTCTATTAAACTTATATTTCTGGTTAAATACAAGATACATAAACCAAATAGAAAGACTTAAATCTAAAATTTACATATATATGAAGTCACAGGTGTAAAGGTATAGGGCAGGGGTGTCAAACTCAATTTCATTGAGGGCCGCATCAGCATTGCAGTTGCTCTCAGGGGGCTGGGTGGGTATGGCCAGGGTGGGCATGGCCTACTGGGTGGGCGTGGCTAGAGTGCGTATGGCCTACTGGGTGGGTGTGGCCAACTCTACATTGTTCGCATCAAGGGTGCCTATGGGGGCCTGGGCAGGAGTGGGACAGATCTGAGGATCTCTCGCACAAAGAGGGTCTCTGGGCCAGGGCCAAGGCAGTGGGAGTCCGTTCCCTCACTGTTTCCAGGATGGCTTCGTGGGCTGCATGAAACCACTTCGCGGGCCGGATCTGGCCCCCGCACCTTGTGTTTGACATGTCTGGTATAGGGCTTTCGTCAGATAGAATACTGTATTTACTGATGAATACATACTGATATTGTCCTTGTTCAAATTGTGTATTGGTTCTATGGCCTTTAATAACTTGGATTTTCATGCCCTAAACTGGGAAGATGAAGGATATCTACTCTTTTGCATTAATAATTTTTGGACTTCCGGGTGGCAAGGCGCCGCCGCCGACAGCTGATTTTAGCTTGTCAGCTTCGCGGCTTTGTAGAACCGCCGAAAACAGCGCCGATCAGCTGTTTCGGCGGTTCGGAAGCCCCCTCCTCGGGAGAAGAGGAGGGGGTGAGTATCCAAGTAGGGGAGGGGCTCTCTGGGGCCGCCAGGACTTAAAGTTCTGGCGGCTGGAAGATTGAGCCCCCCCCGAAGCTTGGATTTCTCCGGGCTGCGCAGCGTGTCTGCTCCGTTTTTCCGGGAGCAGAACAAGGCGAACGCAACCATCCCTGCCTACAAGAATGGACTTTGGAAGATTATGAATGCAGGCAGAGCGATGCAAGAGATTAAGGAGTAAGTGAACTTTTGAACTTTGGCTCAATCCACATAGAAGACCTAGAAAGTGAAAGTGCGTAGTTGCAAAAGAGGGAAAAGATGGCGGCTAAATCTTCTTCTAAACTTTCTAAAACTACGGGGGCTTCCCCTCTGCCGCAATCTTCAGCGCAAGTGTTAGCACCTCCTGCACCTTTACCTTCGCCTGTCTTAACAGTAAAAGTTTTGGAAGATGCTTTGGAAAAACACTCACAGCATTTGGCTGTGATGATAGATGAGAAGATGGATGAGAAGCTGACAGAAAAGTTTTCAGTAATAAGGGAGGAAATTTTGCATGTATTTCAAGGCATGGCGACATGTATTGAGCGCCTTGACGAAAGAGTGGAGGACCTTACTCAAAATAATATTAAATTGGATGCAAAGATATTAGAGACTGAAAATGTGGTGGATAAAATTGATTATGACCTGACATTGGTACAATATCATGAAATGGAGTTTGCTGTGAGGATAAGGGGCCTTAAGGAGAATTTAAAGGAAGATTTGAAAAAATTGGTTTCTGTTGCTCTCGAAGACGTGCTGGGAAGGCCAGCTGAAGAAATTGCAGAAGATATAGACAAAATTTTCCGTGTTAACTCCTGGATTGCGAGACAAAGGAAATTACCAAGAGATGTGGTTGTTTATTTTACAAAGAGAGCAATCAGGAATGAAGTTATTCAAGTTTCTTATAATACAAAGCTTGTGATTGCAGACCAAGAAGTTTTGGTTTTGAAAGAGATTCCTCCAAAAATTCTAAGGAAACGAAAGGAATTTGCATTTCTGGCACAGGAGCTTAAGCGACGTGATGTCAGGTTTAGATGGGAGGTTCCAGTGGGTATGGTGGTAATGTTTGAAGATACCAGATACCGTCTTGCTACAGTCCTGCAGGCACGTGATTTCTATAGTAATGTTTTAAAAGCAATCCCCATACCACTTCTGGAACCAACAAAGGAGGGAAAGTCATATGATGCTGAAGGAACACAAATAGAAGAGACTGCAGCAGGAGTGATTCAAATTTCAACATTAGAGGAAGCAAAGGACCAGAGGGTAACTCGAGCTGCTTCGAGACGAGCCAGACGCGAGCAAGACCTAGACCAGCAGATTGTTGTGGAACTTCCAAAATGTACCTATAGCCAAGCTGTGGGAGGAGCGCGACCTAAAAATGTAAAAGGGATTTTGGATGACGCGCTTCAAAAGCTTCGGGTTGCCAGAAATGGTCACTAAGTTTCTAACTTGGAACGTTAATGGATTAAATTCACCACAAAAGAGAAAGAAAATTTTTCAATATTTAAAGCAATTTAAGACTGACGTTATTTGTTTACAAGAAACACATATTAGAGTTATGGATCAAAAGTATTTATCAAATTCAAGATTAGGTACACAATTTATTGCGTCTGCAGTTAACAAGAAAAATGGAGTGGTTATTTATGTCAAAAATACAATTACGGCAGAATTAATTGAAGCTGATCAACAAGGAAGATATGTTATTGTGGACTTGTTATTAGAAGGTAAAAGAAT
Source organism: Daboia siamensis (assembly GCA_024449315.1). NCBI lineage: Eukaryota > Metazoa > Chordata > Lepidosauria > Squamata > Viperidae > Daboia > Daboia siamensis. The sequence continues at coordinate 3,542 of JAKJMR010014279.1, read as the reverse complement.
TCTTCTGGTTGGATTATATGCACCTAATCAACAGCAAGCTGACTTTTATAGTTTATTACACAGCAGGATTACCCAATTGGATTACAAATCTTTTATTTTTATGGGAGACTGGAATGGTGTTTTGGACGTGCAAATGGATAAGAGTGGATCCTACAGAAGTACCCCAAGTCATGCTAAATTGCCTAAATCTTTTTTTGAGATGATGGACGATATGGAATTACGTGATGTCTGGAGGGAGAGAAATTTACAAGAAAGAGACTATACTTTTTTTTCTGATAGACACCAATCTTTTTCCAGGATTGATTTTATATTATTGTCTAATGATCTTTTTTTTAGAACCAAGAGGATAAAGATTTGTTCAAAGACTATGTCTGATCACAGTCCAGTTTGGTTGGAGATTGGAAACGACATTAGAGAACGACGTTCCTGGCGTTTAAATGAGAATCTGTTCAGAAATCAGAAAAATGTGGAAGAGTGTAAGAAACAGATGAAGGTTTTTTTTGAATTGAATATGCATAAGGGTACTTCTATGGAAATGGTATGGGATGCTAGTAAGGCATATATGAGAGGAGTGTTGATATATCTTAATAACAAATATAGACGCAATTTGGAATTTAGGAGGAAAGAATTAGAGACAGAGATTAAAGAAAAAGAAAAGGCTTTAATTTTGAATCCATCGGATGTGAAGATTAAAGAGACTATTAAGTTATTAAGAGGACAATTTGATAAGTTAATGGCTGATCAGGTGGCAACTAATCTACGGTTTGCAAGGCATAATACTTTTTGCAATGCCAATAAACCAGGCAGATGGTTAGCATATATGTTAAGAAAGAAGCAAAGGGTTTCTAATATAGACAAAATAGAACATAAGGGAAAGATTGTGTATCAACAGAATCTTATTAAGGAAACTTTTGTTGATTTTTTTTCTAAATTATATGCTAGCGACAAGATTAACGAAACGGACATTGATTTATATTTAAAAGACTTTAATATTCCGGTTCTTACGCAAGAGCAAAAAGAAGAAATGAATCAGTTGATAACTGAGGAAGAAATATATTTGGCAATTAAACAGTTAAAAGTAGGTAAAGCGCCAGGCACCGATGGTTTGACTGCTGTGTATTATAAAAATCTACAGTTTGAGATGATAAAGCCATTAAAGGAACTGTTTCAGACAATTCAAAAGGGGGGAGGAGTACCCCCGTCTTGGAAAACTGCTTTTATTTCTTTAATTCCTAAAGAAGATCAGGATGTTACTCAAGCAAAAAATTATAGGCCAATTTCACTTTTGAATACGGACTACAAGATATTTGCTAAGGTGTTAGCTAGTAGACTTATGAGGGTATTGCAACAGGTGATTCATGGTGACCAAACTGGGTTTATAAGTGGTAGACAAATGAAAAATAATGTGAGACATATAGTCGACTTGTTGGAATTTTTGGAAAGGAATAACCAGATCCCTGCAGTATTGATCTTTTTGGATGCTGAAAAAGCTTTTGATCAATTGGATTGGAAATTTTTGTTGAAAGTATTAGATAAAATGAATTTTGGGGATGAATTTCTACAACCAATTAGGGCAATATACCAGAAGCAAACAGCTCGAATAATTGTTAATAATAGTTTGACTGAAATATGCAATATTGAAAAGGGTACGAGGCAGGGTTGCCCGTTATCACCTTTATTATTTGTTTTAACATTGGAGATATTACTGATTAAAATACGGAATTCGGAAATAGTTAAGGGAGTTCAAATAAGAGATCAGGACTATAAATTGAGGGCTTTTGCGGATGATCTGGTTATTACTTTGACACACCCAGAAAATTCTGTTATGGAATTGATGGAGTTAATATTTCAATATGGGAAAGTTTCTGGATTTAAGATTAACATACAAAAAACTAAAATTTTATCTAAAAATATGACAGTATCACAAAAGGTTTTTATAGAAAGCTTAACTGGATTTGAAATTGTTGAAAGAGTTAAATATTTGGGGGTATATTTAGCACCCTCAAATGTTAAATTATATAAAAATAATTATGAAAAGTTATGGAATAAAGTGCAAAAAGAATTGGATAGTTGGAAAAAATTACAACTATCATTATTGGGAAGAATTGCAGCAGTAAAAATGAATGTTCTGCCAAAATTTTTATTTTTGTTTCAAATGATACCCATTCTCAAAAAGGATTCAAATTTGGAGGAGTGGCAGAAGGGTATCAATAAATTTGTTTGGGCAGGGAAAAGGCCACGGGTCAAATTTAAAATTATGCAGGATACACGTGAA